>PVJI01005578.1:0-19436 GCA_004026765.1 Micronycteris hirsuta
TGGGACTTCATCTTACGAGCCCTCCTCTGCAAAGACCATGTTTCCAATCAAGGCCCCTTCCAGGGAACTGGCGGTTAGGACTTGCAGGTACCTTACTGGGTGGGGGGAGGGGACACAATTCAGCCCACACCACAGGATTACGACAGAAGGCTCTAGAAGGACAAAGAACAGGAGCAGTGAGGAAAAGTGTGCAGGCTTTAGAGCCAGTCTTCACGATCCCTTTTCGGCTGTGGAGAGATCTCCGTGTGTGCTTAGCTGGGGCCATGCGAGTGATTGGCAGAACTGAGAAGTCCAAAGCCCTCCCTGAAGAGAGGAGGCGGACAGCGGGCTGCAGAAGCAAAGGCAGGAAACCCAGACATGAACTGGGGTCCCACCACTTACACTGCATATGATTTGGGTGAGTTGAGCCTCAGTTTCCGTATGAGAAATAGGGATCATTGCACATTCCTGTTTGCATTCTCCAGTGACCAAATAAATCCTAGAAAGTATCTGTCATAACCCTGGCACACAGCAAGCACTCGATAAATGGAAACTATTTATTATTATTATTATTATTATTATTATTATTGTTATTATTATTATTATTATTACTACTACTACTACTATTATCTTACAAATTTTCCAGTCCTCTCAGTAAACGTCACTCGCTCAACATGACGAGACACACAAGTTCATCTGGAAGGTCACATGGAAATAACCCGCCGAAGATTTCGGAGACTTTCCAGGCAGTTCAAGGAATGCAAAACCCAGTCCGAAGTGACCGTTATCAAACTGTCTCTTCTCCTCCCCAGATACTGATTTCGAAAACCAATGACCCTTGCGGAAACAGAGCACATATTAAAAAAAAAATTAAATTCCCACAACTTCGTCACCCCAAATTAGAGGTTATAATCATTTCGGGTACATCTTTCCAACATTCTCTCTGTATACAGATTGGTTTTTGATGAAGTGAACATTTTCTGTTCACCATACGTTTTGTTCGATGGCCTGTTCTTCACTCTGTACACCACTGGCCTTTCCCCGCGTCACCATCGAGTCTCCCGCCGCTCCGTCTCACGGCTGTCCCTGGCCGCAGCACAGCTCATGAAACCTCCTACTGTCGGGTGCTTCGATTTTTTCATTGTTGTTTGTTGGTGTTGCGTTTCAGATTATAACAGTGCAATAAAATCCTGGTGGATACAACTGCACACACAACTGCGAGCTTCCATGGAAGCCATTTCTAAAAATGGAATGGACCGAGCAAAGCATGTGGATGTCGCTAAGGTCCTTGACATGACCTAATCCAAGGTCTTCCCGAAAGGCAGCCCCAGGGCCCCCCTGGGCTGTGTGTGGACGTGTCCAGCCCCTGTACCATAGCAATGCTGAACTTCATTGTTTTCTTTAAGTCTTTGCTTCTTCGGGCTTATCCTTTTAATCAGGTCCCACTTTACACATTATCGACCAAAAAGAAGCTTCTTTGCCATGGTCTCTTCTCCTAAGATCTAATTCAAGGGCCGGCAAACTTTTGCTGCGAGGATAGGTTAGTAAATACTTCAGGCTCCACAGCCCACGTGATCTCTGTTCAAACTACTCAACTGCCACCAGAGCTCAAATGCAGCCACAGACAATGCGCAGATAAATGAGCATGGCGGTGTGCCAATAAAACTTTATTTATGGACACTGAAATGGGAATTTCATGTCAGTTTCACGTCTCATGAAATATTATTCTTCTTTTGAATTTCTGTCCAACCATTTAAAAATGTTGAAAAACAGGAACTATTCTTAGCTCACACATTGTACAAAAACAGGTGGTGAGCACAGGACATGTTTGGCCCACGGGTTTGATTTTGCTAACCCTCTGATGTAACTGAAGCCCCCCCCCGCATCCACCCAGTACCCTTATCCTTTGAAACTTGCCTTTGAGAGAGGATTTTTTTGCCCCTAAATCTAATAGTTTTCAACCCTGGCTGCACATTATAATAACCTGGAAAGTTAAAAAAAAAAAAAAGGCCAGGGCTGCTCCCCCACCGCCGCCCACCCCTACGAATTCATTCCATCAGGCTCTCCGACGGGTTTGCATGGGCACATTGCCTGCAAATCTCTCCAGGTGACCCCGCAGCTCAGCTCACACTGCACTTCAATTAGTCACAGACAAACGCAGCTCCGTTCTGCTGGGCCACCTTAGCTGGGAACCCAGGGACTGCCAAGAAGCTACCAGCCCCAGTAGGAGGAGGTGAAACGCAGTGTGTGACAGTTGAGGGTGACCAAGTATTCTACAGACGTGCTGACAAAGGGCTTTGGATCCTGGCTTCCCTCAGAACTCACTGCCAACCTCCCAAGAAAGAGAGACAGTGAGGAGGTTTTAAAAAAATAAAAATTCTTCTGGCTACGGGATCTATCTGCCCAGGCTCAGTGGTCAGAACAGCTGACCCCAAAAGCAGCACGAGCCTGCGGCCTCGGGGCTCCCCGGGCGCTGCCCTTCCCAGCAGACCCAGACTCTGGCCACTGTCCAGGACGGTGGAGAGAGATGGTGAGTAGCCGCACCCAGTGCTGGCTCCCACCCTGTCTTCTGCTTGGATCTGCCAACCAGGGGCGCAGAGCTCCTGCAAACCCCTGCCCCTCTCCTTGGGTTCTCCCTGCTCTCTGCTTTTCTTTGCAGATTTCAAGGTGATGACAAAAGAGAGAACAGCCTTAGCATTTGTTAATACCCACTTGACCCACAAAAGAAAACTCACCAGCATCGCGCAGCTTCTAATTTAAAAACCATTAGACCGTTCCGCTTGGCGGACCAGATCTAAATATTCTTAAAGGGGCGGTTTAATTTAATGATTACCTTAACAAGCCCCCTTTTAAAATGATGATCCGCCAAATGCGGGGGATTTGTTTTGGAATCTGATCCAATAAGTGGCTTTGTACAAAGAGGAGCAGAACAGAATCTGATTTGGTTCAGAACCCGGTGAAAATCATGGAAATTACTTTGCATATTTAATCACTGTGGAAACATGAGTACAAACTACTTTCTAGAGATTACCTTAGGAAGAAAAAAAAAGGGCTTCAGGCTTTGCAGCCAGCATGCCAAGTACTTTGATTTACAGGGAATTATTCGGATTTTGTAGAACCCTCAGTGTTTCAAAGACTTCAACCTGCTCAGCCACTGGCAGAAAGACACCTTTTAAATAGTGGGGCAAAGGGGAGGGGGTAGCTTTGGAAATCGAAGTGACATGGAGGGGACCCATTCTTCAAGGCTGCAGGATGGCCTTCACTTCCTCATTTTCTACAGCCAGAGGTGACCCATGGCTGACCAGGATCAGATGGGAAGAAAAGATAAGGGTGTGGCTCCCCAAGAAAAGCCCTCGGGGCCTGTCATCAGGAATTGAGGGCATGTGGCCCATCTCAGGGAAGTGGGCCACCTTCCTGTCCATGCCCGAACCTCGGAGCCAGCAGAGAGCTCCTTCTGCTTGGTGCACGGGTGCGTGGAGGGGGTGCCGCAGCGAGGGTCAGGCCCTGATCAGAGCCCAGCCCACTGCTGAGAGGCCATGTGACCTCGGCCGGATCCCTTCACCTCCCAAATATTCCTTTTCTCATTTGCTCATCCCTTCCTCTGGGTTTCTGCTTAATGATCACTTCATCGATCGGCAAGGCTTTTTCTGACCATCTGACCTCAAAGAACCACCCCCCCACACTTCCTTCCCTCTCACTGGTCTTCGTTCTTCTTCTTTCCACACATTCCCACCTGCAGGGCTCCCCACTAACTTACCCATGCTCGGCCCTCACCTACTAGAAGGGGGCTGGTACCGCGTTTGCTGTGTTCCTTGGCTGTTCCCCCAAAACACTGCCTGGCTGAGTAAATATTTGAATGGAAGAATTACTAAGGCCCGCCTCCCCACTACTCATGTGAGGAGGAAATGTGATCAAAGATGCGAGTGCTTAACAAAGCCAAAAGGACTTACACACGCAGGCACACGCAAAGCCAGTTCAGATAGACTTTAGGGTGGAAGGGGCCTGTGTTGGACCCTGGAGACTTCCTCCTCCTGTGACCTCGGCCAAGTCACAGAGCTGCCTGATCTCAGAGCCTCAGTGTCCCACGTGTAAAAAAGGACAACGCATATTTCACAGAGTCAGCGTGAGGTAAAGGGCCAAGCCTGTGTTTGGCACAGAGTAGGTAGTCGAGAATGAGGACTTGTGATGTGATTTCATGGCTGTGATGGTTAATTAGATGCATCAGCTTGCCTGAGCCTCACCTGTCCAGATAGCCGGTTCAATATTTCTAGGTGTTTCGGGGTGGGGGGGCCGAGAGGAAGGTTCTGAAAAGACCAGCATTTCGATTGGTGGACAGAGGAAAGCAGACAGCCCTCCCCGATGTGGGCAGGCTCCATCCAGTCCAGTGAGGGCCTGGATAGAACAAACGGTGGAGGAAGTTTGAATCTGCTCTGCCTGCCTCTGAGCTGGGGCATCGATCTCCTGTCCGCGGCTCTCTGGCTCTCGAGCCTTCCCTGGGTTTCCAAGTTACAGATGGCAGATGATGGGACTTCTCAGCCCCATAACCCATGAGCCAACACCTTAAGACAAATTTCTTTCTAGGGAGAGAGATACATATTCTATTGGTTCTGTTTCTCTGGAAAACCTAGGCCAGTACAACGGGGAAGGAAATAACTAGAATACAGAAGGACATCCATCTGCCCTCAGTGGGCACATTCACCATCGGAGGCTTCCTTCCTTTCTGACCAGGACCTCGTCTCGGGGAAGTCTGGGTCGCATTCCATCGGAACTGGAAAATAGATGGGTACTCTACAAAGCTCTCCAAAAAGCGCAGTGTTTTGAGAAGGGTCCCAAGCACCAACAGCTGGCAGCCCATTTCTATTGTAAAACACTGGCACGCAAGCATCTGTCTCCATGGGCACACGCTCGTGGAAGGCGTCAACTTATGCAGTAGCGACGCACTTTGCAAGATATATGTACTCTTGTGAGTGTGGGTGTGTGCTTGGTGTGTTTGGGTTTGTATGTTTCTGAAATGGATTGCAGAGACCAGATGTGTGTACCGCGTGTGTGTGCAAACACAGAGGGGTGCCTACACAGCAGCACGCAAATACCTGCTCCCCGGGCTCCCTCCTCATGGATTCCTTGAAGCTTCCCTACTCCTTGAAGCTCCCCAAGTTTCAGAGCTCAATAGTCAAAAGGTTAATGAACACACACGCTTTCCCATATGCGCTGAACAGATAATTTTCTTTTATTCTTTATGATAAGTTGAAAAAGCATTTGAGTGACAGGACAATTTGTCAATCAGCTACTCTGCAGAAGGGGAATCTCTTCTGCATAATTTTACGCCCAAATCAGAAGTGACCTCTGACTGTACACTGAGCCGGGGCAGCAAAGGGGACCCACAGGTTCAGTGGCGCCCATTAAAGCCACATCTATTTCCAGCTTCCAGGTCCTCCTCCTTCCAATTTGCCCTCTGAACCTGCTAAAGAGGATTTGCCCAAAGGCAGGAAAGTCCATGTGGTCTTGCTCTGTAAAACCCTTCAGAGCCTCCCCTGCCCTTGGCCAGAGGGCAAAGGTTCTTTCCCTCCTGGATCTGCCCCTTCTCCGTCACTCCTTCCACCCTTGCGCCTCTCCCCAGCCCGACTTGGCCACTGGCTGTCCCTGACACCCCAGTCATCACACTAGTCTTCCTCCTCCAAATCTCGGTTTTCTCTGCACTTGCCGCCCGGAATGCATTCATTCATTCAGCAAAACATGTATAGAAAGCCTGCTGTGAATCAGGCACGTGGCCAGGATGGGGGACCGGACAGAGGTAGAGAATGGAGCCTGGGGGGAGGGAGGTGGGAAGGCACCGCGATGGCCAGTGGGGCAGAGAAGGGGCAAGACGCCAAGGTGACGGCTAACGCGGGCATTCGGTCGCCGCTTGGTGTTTAAATGGCCGCATCATTGTTGTTGCTAACTAAGCGTAGCTACCATTTTGACCTTCTTTTCTGTTCTGGGTATTTATCAATATTATTTCAAATTTTCCTAACAAATTTACAAAGCAAAAAGTATTATTATCCCTGAGGGTCAGAGACGTTAGGCAACTCCCCCAAGGTCAAACACCTGGTAGGAGGCAGAGCTGGGGCTAGAGCTGTGGCTGGTCTGAGCCCAGCGCCGCTGCTCTGTGCTCCCCCGCCCCCACCCCCGCCTGCTCCGCGCGTCAACGGCTGTCCATGTTTGCACTTTGACAGTCATCCCAGGTCCCCGTCCAGGGACCCTGGGCTGGCTGCCCTCCCAGCCGGCGACAGGGGTCCTTCTTGAGGAGCACGAGCCACTTCAGGGGATGGCTTTGCTGAAACCTGGGTGATGGAAATCGGTTGTCAGTTACCCCAGGTGGCTGTGTTAAAGAATTACTGCAACAGTCACTGTGAAAAGAAAACTTTATTTTCACCACTTTTCGGTAAAAGCTAATTCAGAATAACTCCATTTAACAGTTATTCTATGCTGAAATACTAAATACCTCGGGGAGTCTTTTAGGGATTTTAAAGTCTCTTTATTTATAAATGATTCATGCTGCATTTTCAGAAAAACCTACAATTAGTGTGGGTAGTACAGAAGCTCCTTAGGGAAAGGTAAAAAAAAAAAAAGGAAAAAGAAAATATACATGCATTCTCTGCACCCTTTTACCCATTGTTGTTTTGCAGTGGACTATAAAAAGAGAACGCAAGGAAAAAGGCAGGGAGAGATTTTGTCTCCCCTTTTAAACACATGCCCCGTTTGACAGTATTTGTACAGCCGTTGTTCCCGTGATCTGCTCAACCCACAGAGCTCTCCAAACACGTGTTTCAATCTGGCTCACGCTCCCCGTACCTGCAGAAGCCTGAAGGAATCCGGGGGGCTGTGGGAAGACCCCCGTCTCTGCAGTATCTGAAATGAGCAAGTGCCGTGGCCTTGGGGGTCAGCTCAGTGGCTGGAAAAGACAGCAAAAAAAAAAAAAAAAAAGAAGAAAAAAAAAATCGCACTTTTTAATCTAAAGCCAGCCAGGAGACCCCTGTGCAAAATGTCTCCATGTTTCCTGTGCTTTCCGGGCCCAACTCTCTTCACCCTTCCAGGGAGGCGTATCCAGCTGGTCTCACAGAGTTTCGGCGTTCAGTCATTCACTGAATGCCCCCTTTGGGGGACCTGCTCTGGGTCACGTGCAAAACTCCCTCTGGGTCCAGAGCCCACAACCTAGTGGGGAAGCTGGACAGAGAACAGGGTTCATGGCGGGACAGAGGTGATGAGAAGCTCACTAAGCACAGAAGGACACAGGGCCAGATGCCGGAGTCAGGGAAGGCTTCGTGGAGGAAGTGATGCCTAAGCAACATGAGAAGGATGAGTAGGCGCGAAGAGGACTCAGATCACAGGGCCAGAGGCAGCAGCATGGACAGCGACCTGGGGAGCAGAGCGGGTGAAGCCTGTGCCAGATCTTGTTCGCAGTTCAGCCCTGCTGGAGGAGCTCAGCCTCAGCCGCGGGACGGTGATGAAGACGAGCTTTAGAGGACCCACGAGATGATTATTTCAGTGAGGGGACTTTGTGAACTCTGAGGCCTCAGGGCCCAGCACGATGTCAGTTACCATCCAGCATTATCGCCACTCTGGATAGAAGGAGAGAGCAGTGGTCGAACTAGGAGATGAGACTCGAAGTTTTCAAGGTCACTGACAAAGGATGCCACTATCCCCCTCTCCGTGTGTTCTTACACAGTTCCTTTATTCCGTATGCAGGACAGGGGCTTACCTCTTTCCTCCACGCGTGCATTTATATGTGCAATCAGATGTTTTGTTTCCTTGGCGCTAGTGTTTGGGGTTATTGGAACTTACTATAGTAGGACTCGGAGTCATTGGAAACCATAAAAAGGGAGAGGAAACCGTTTCCTTCCTGAGAAACCTGCCGCACCGATGCCCAGTGTCCCTGTCTCCCACCCAGAGCTGTCCCTGTCATTTATACTTGTCTGTCCTCAGAAAATACATGGCCAGGACCAGGGAGAGAACACTGTATACACTTCATTGAAATATTTTTTATTAAATAAGTATTTTTAAAATTTCTACCATGTACCAGGCAGTGTGGAAAATGTAGCCAGAAGACAGAAATTAGAGAGAGCCCGCTTCTGCCGCCAGGAGCTCACTTTGGGGCAGGGAGCTGTCACGGGAGGCTGGGGCGGAAGGCACGGGGCGTTGTCCCTGGGGGCAGGTGCAGAGTAGGTCTCGGGGACCAGCTCAAAGTAGGGCCATTGCCTCCAAGGAAGGGGGATTCTGAAGCCCGCCCTGAGACATCCACGGGGTGACCCTTTCTAGCCCTGTGACCTTGCTCTGGCAACTTAGCATCGCTGTGCCTCTGCTCCCTCATCTGTGAAGCGGGGACCGCAACCCTGTGCCCTGCTTTGTCCTGATAAACTAACTGATGCACACAGGCACTCTGGAGAACGTCTGGCACAGAGTAAGTGCTCAGAGAGTTGGTTAATCTTATCATCGTCATCGTCACTGTTGTCACCGTTGTTATAATAGGTTCATCAGTGCACGATAAGGGAAGAGGTGAAGGTAAAAGTCAAGGTGTGGGGCCACTCCTGGGTGCATGCCCACAGAAATGGAAACCAACGTCCTCACAAAAGCTGGTCCGGGAATGCTCAAGCGGCATTATTCAAATAGCTGAAACAATGAAAGCAACCCAGATGGTTGTCGACAAAGGACTGGATAAAAAATGAGGAGCATCATCCACCGGAGTACTATTCAGCCATGAAAAGAAATGAAGTGCTGATACCAGCTGCCATGTGGCTGAACCTTGAAAACAACTGTGCGGGGTGAAGGAAGCCAGACAGAAAGACCCCATGGTGCACGATTCTGCTTGTATGAATCATCCAGAACAGGTAAAGCTCTGGAGACAGAAAGTTGTTGGGGGTCACCTAGGACTGAGAGGGTGTGGTTGTTAATGAGGGGTGATTTTTGAGGTGATGAAAATGTTCTTAGTTTCAGTTACGCTGACAGTCGCACAACTCCGTAAATCTACTAAAGCCATGGAATTGCTCACTTCAAAACCATGAGATGCTACAACATCCCATCTGCATGGTCAAAATTAAAGGAGAAAATGAGAACAGCAAGCGCTGGCCAGGACGTGAGGGAAGTGGAACTCCCTGGCCTTGGTGGCGGGAAGACAAAATGGTGCCATCACTCCGAAAGACACTTCGACAGCTTCTTATGAAGTTAAGCACGCACGGTACCACGCTAAGATTCGATCCCTAAGGATACATCAGAATGAAACGAAAACTCATGTCCCCATAAAAACCTGCAGGAGAGTGTTTGTGCGGCTTTCCTCCTAATCACCAAAGCTCAGAAACAACCCAGGTGTCTCTCACCTGGGGCATGAATAAACGAGCCCCCCCAATTCAATACAGGACCACTGCTCATCGATAAAAAAGGGACACACTGCTCATTCCCACGCAAACAGAGACGATCCTCCAAGTCGTCATGCCAGGTGAGTCAGCCAGGCTCAAAAGGGAAAACTCTGCATGATTCCACGCGTATGACATTCTTGCAGAGACCAAAACTGCAGGGATGGGAACAGAACGGAGGGGACCAGGGGCTGGGGAAGGAGGAGAGGGTTGCTGACGGAGGGCCACAGGGTTATTTTTCACCGTATAGAAGCCTACGTCTTTGTGGTGGTATGTGATACACTGTCCGCATTTGCCAAAACTCACAGAACTGTGCACCCAAAAGGGTGAATTGCGTGTATGTATTTATACTTTAGCGTGAAAGGGGGAACGGAGCCCTTATTAGTTTTCTTAAAAATCCATAGGAAGATGCGAAATCATCCCCTCAATGAGTGAGCACCCCCTTTCCTAGCAGGGCGTCGACCGATTCTTTGAACACAGGATTTTCATTTTTAATATTAGAATGAGTGTTGTGGGATAACAATAATTTGTACTGAGACCAAAAACCCGATATGATGCTGAATTTTAATTTTTTATGAGAGAGAGAGGTCCAACTGCTTCATCAGCACCCACCCCGTGCCCACACCCTGCCGTGTGCGTTGTGCCCTGGTTAATTGCAGGAGTGGAAATGAGCCATCATTTGGACTCACTTCTTCCCCTTATTTTCTAAGGTTTGTTCCTGAAATCGCCTTGTGAGAGAGCAGCGCAAAGCACAGCGCACCTTCTGCTTCCCCCTCCCCCAAAACATTCATAGTTCAGTCAATCATGGTGTCTGCACAACAGCCAACACCAGGTTGACTGATACTATTTCCCCCTAAATTGACAGAATCAAATGGTTATTTATTTATTTACTCACTAATAATTTATATCCTGTCTCCTTCCAAAAAGGATCTGAGTGCCTCACTGGATGTCTTGGCATCACCTCCCAAAAGTGTAAGCAACTCGAGGAAGGAAATAACCTCGGGAGAAGCGGTCTTCGGTCCCATGGCAGCATCCCCAGAGCCGGGCGGTAATGCGTAACGAGCCCATTACTGCGGAGCATGAATAATGGAGGGTCTGGGCCGGCTGCGACACGGGAGTGGGTCTTAGACACGACACCACCTCCGCAAGCTGCGGGTACAGGGGAGGGAAGCAGATCTGGTTAATTGGAGCCCCAAGACGCGACACATTGAAGAAGCTGATGCATTCTTTCCGTGCAAGTCATTTCAGCTAAAAAGTCGTTTCTGGCCACTCATTGTCATCTGTGGATCAGCGCGTTCCATGCCGAGTTTCAGCAGCATGGTGAGGGAGGCACGGGGGCCATATGGAAAAACAGGCTCAGAGAGGGTCGGTCACTTGCCGGGATCACAGAGCTGGTGAGAGCGGAGCTGGATCTTGAAGCCAGGTCTCCCTCACTCTGCGCTCATCTTCCCCCCTTTTCCAAGTTGCCTCTGGGCTCTTGAACTTAACCTGCATGTCTGGGATCAGCTGTCTGTAATCATCCAGACTGTGAAATAACGCTGACCCCCTTTGCTCTCTTTTGGACATTGCATCAAAGAATGTTCAATGAAGCTGTTATCAGTTAGCACGATCTCAGGCACAAGCAACAGCAAGGCCAAGTTCAAAATGGCTTCAACAGTAAGGTGGTGGACCACCTGTTGGCAGAGGCCCAGAGCAGGCAGCTTCCAGCACCTTCTGTTGGCGGATCTGCTTTGCTTCTCCAAAACTCCCTCTGTTTGGCTCTTTTCCGGGTGTGTCATTCCTCCTTGGACAGGTATGAACCAGGATACACCAGCTCTAGAAATTTCTGCAAAGGCAGAAAAGGGTGCATCTCCTTAGGTGCAAGAGAACCTTCCCTAACAGATCTGGCTGTCATCAGCTCCAGACACACGAGCCAGAGCTGGGTCCATCACCATTCTTAGGCCACCACTGGCCAGTGGGAAAAATGACAATGGATTCTGTCCATGAACCTGGTGGATACTTTCTAAGCCAGGTCTCCATCCTGGACACCCAGAAGAACCGTGCTTCTCAACCTCTCTCACAGTTCACGTGGAGTCATTTCATTGGCTTGTACCGATGTAACGTGAGAAAGGTGAGGCCGCCTCCAGGCCCATCCACACAACACCTTGCGTGGCCCTCCATGCTCTCTCTCGGTGCTGGTCCTGGAAGATGACACCAGCATAGGACACAAAGGTCTGGGCTCCTGAATCAGGGGGTGAGAGGCCACCCTCCAGTCCAGACACCGCAGAGGCAGCATTGCATGAAGCCCTGAGCGTTCGGGGACATATGTGACTGCAGCCAGCATGACCCTCGCTAAGCCAAGCAGTTCCAGCTAGCTCTGTGGGGTGGGGAGAGAAGCTGGGGACTTAGCCATTATAACCACGTATAGCACAAGTTACGAACTTCACACGTGGCTGAGGGGGGTGAGGTCCAGGGTCTCCCCCAGCCGGGAGGATGGAGAGAAGATATCAGTAAGTGGCTCTGAAGGCCAAAGGTTGACAATTACAGGACAGCTTTGTAGATTCACATTAGTCTCTGTGTGACCTTGGGCAAGCCACTCCCCAAATCTGAGCCTCAATTTCTCCAGAACATGATATCAAAGGTCTCTTCAGGCTCCCAGTGGGCCATGGTGGCTCTGGGAGCTTATCTGCACTCACCGGGGATTTGGTGCTGTTGAGTGGCCTAGGAAGAGGCTCGGTTTCAGAACCAGGACCTCCGGAACCCACCTCTGAGATTCTACACCAAGAAGCACTAGGCCACCCCCCACCTTGGGGACAGTGACACCTGTAGGTATTGACCCAGAGGGCGGGTGGTTCTTCTCTTATCGCAACAATGATTCCAGTGTAGTTTATATAATACCTACAAAACAAGATTTTCATAACTCTAATCAGGAAGCCAATTAATGTACCTATTATTTATTGTGACTGCCTAGGTATGAAAGCCCTACAGAGCCGACCAGTTCCTCGCATCTGCCTGGATCCCCACATTGCTAAGTCGCATCCATTATACTGTTTCATAGTCACTTTTGTACTTTTTATTATTAATGCTATCAATACAATATTTATTCCCCATGAAATAGCCTTCCACTTAGGAGGGAAACGTCTTTATCTGGAAGTGCTCCTAACGATCACTGCGGCACGCGCCCACGGGCTGACAAGCTGACCACCGGGGCACAGGCGACTGGAGGAAAAATAACTGCCCATGATCGAAGACCTACTGAGTGCCACGCCATGCCTGCCATGCATTGTCTATTTAATCTTTTCTATAGCCCAGGCCCTTTGAACCCCGTCATACAGAAAAGGACTCTAAGGCGCAGGAGGAAGACGTAACTTGCCAAACATCCCTCAAGCAGTTGGTACGGAACGAGGTCTTCTGCCCAAGACTCTCCTTTGCCACGAGGCCAAGTGCCTTCTGGCTTTGAGAAAAAAGACTCAAGTAAAGCAAGATGGATGCAGAGAGCAGCATCTTCCCAGCCCCACCAGAAGCTGTTTTTACTTCCCCTCCTCTTCACCTACACATTGCCAGCATGCCCACGGGACTCAACCTCAAGGGCCAAGGTGACCAAGCTCACGCTTTGCACAGTCCGGTGACTTTTCCCAACTGTCACGTGAGGCCATGTTGGATGCCACCAGCTTCGGGCACTGAAATGTGCTTTTCTCCCCACCGGGAGCAATAAAAGCAGTCTGTTCCGTGTTGCTGTGCCCCTTGCACAGGAAATGCCTTGGTATCTTTCTATTTCCCCACCTCGTGCCCGTTCACACACCACAGCCCCTGCCCAGAGCCAAGCGGCTGGGCCACAGCCGCCTTCAGGCAGTTCAAGCAGGGCCGACTGCCCCAGAGGTAAGCAGGAAAAACACAAGCCAACTGGAGGAACTGCCATCCTCATTCCAGAGCATTTTCTACAGTTTCCACCTCCAAATCCCATCACACGGGGGGATAGGGCTTGCCCACGTGAATTTGTGGGGTTAGGGCACAACTCAGCTCACGGCACCCAGGGAGGTTTGAATTTCACAGAAGCATCAGATCATTTTTAGCAGGAATATGCCCCCAATAAGTACATCTGAAATTCAAATTTATCCCAGCAGCCTGTATTTTTATTTGCTGAATCTGGCAACCGTACCAACAATGTGAGAGAGGAAATTTCTACTGTCCTATTGCTCCTTCTTTCTCTTGTCCCCTCCCCAAAGCATCTCCTGGCCTCAAAGGAAGGGAAGGCACATTTTTGATGAATCAGACCCTGAGACATCCCTGGTACAAATTTTGCCTATGGGTAAGGTCACCAACCTAATGGCCAACACTCACACCCAGGTTTCTCTCTGGTGCTGCCGGTGGTGGGCCTGCCTCCGTCTCCCCTGTTCCACTTGCCTCCCCTGCAGCTGGGTGCGGGGACAGGTGGCCCCTGTTCTGTGGACACAGCTCTCTGGGACTCGGAAAGGTAAGTGGGAAGCAGTGTCTAACTGCTGCATCCGACAGCCACTCCAGGGGCATAGCAGGGCCTGTCACCTGGGGTATGGCTGGGTGTGCACCCCTTCCTCCACCAGCACCTCCCCTCGAGGAGGGGGGATGACTAAGGAACTGGACTGTGAGTGCCGTGGGGGAGGGACAGCTCTCCACACAGAAGCCTCAGCACACGAGTCCAGAGGTGTCAGCTGCATAGCCTCAGACAGACTGACACAGAGTGGCCGTCACCAGTCTCTGGCTCCCTCCGGAGAGTGGGGCTGTGTGGGCAAGACGAAGGGCCCATGCTTCTCCAGGCCCAGGACTCAGTGATGCCGCCACAGCACAAGCACTCTGCATGGCCTCTTCCTGACCCTCCCCAACCCCGCACGGCGCCTCTCTCCCCTGGGGACCTGGGTGTTCCTACACATGAGGCCATTGAAAGGGGGTCATTCCTGTACTTAAGAGCATGTGTCCTTATTATTTTCAGTGAGGGACCACTGAGCAGGGCTTCATAGACACCAATCTTGGCCTTAGGTGGCCCTGGGCTTGTAGGCCTGCACCCCATTGCATGTCTTTCCTGTGCTTGCTAATAGCATCCCCAGGCCCCTGTGGGACCCTGCAGAGGCAACCGTCTCTGTCCTGGTGCTTTTCCCTTTAAAAAACAGTGCCGTGGCCCTGGTTGATGCGGCTCAATGGATTGAGTGCTGGCCTGTGAACCAAATAGTCACCAGTTCGATTCCCAGTCAGGGCACATGCCTGGGTTGCCGGCCAGGTCCCCAGTAGGGGGTGTGCGCAAGAGGCAACCACACATTGATGTTTCTCTCTCTTTCTCCCTCCCTTGCCTCTCTAAAAAAAAATAAATAAATAAAGTGTTTTTTTTTTATTCCAATAGCCTTTTGAAAAATAAAAATTAAAAATAAAAATAATAAAAACCAGTGGTGTAGTCACTATGGGAAAAGGTATGGAGATTCTTAATTAAAAATGGAACTACCGTATCATTCAACAATCCACCTGTAGGTATTTACCCAAAAGAATTGAAACCAGGCCCTCTAAGAGCCACCTGTCCACCCCTGGGTGTCGCAGCGTCATTCACGATGGCCAACACATGGGAGCCACCTCGATGTCTGCGGAGGGCTGGACGGATACAGAAAATGTGCTCCCCACACACGCCAGGGTACCGGTCACCCTGAAAAACAGAGACGAGTCCTGCCGTATGCGGCAGCGTGGCTGAGCCTGACTGGTTAAGTACTCACAGAAGGAGAAGTACTGCAAGATCCCACTTCTATGAGCTTTCTAAAAATAGTCAAGTTCATAGAAGCAAAGACTCGGTGGCGGTTGCCAGGGGCAGAGGAGGGGAAGGGGAGTGCTAACCAGCGGGTATAAAGTTGCAGTTGTGCCCAGCGGGTGGGTTCTAGAGACCTGCGGGATGACATCATGCGTGCAGATGATAATACGCACTGTGCACCTAAAAGTCTGCGAAGTGGGCACATCTCATGGGAAGTGATCCTACCGCCATAAAATAAAATTTAAAAAACTAATCAGCAGCCCAGGCAGAATTGACGAAAGTCAAAATCACACATGTGTCTGGAGGACCCCAAAACATCAAACACCCAAAACTAAAGTATACAACCACAGAAAGCGGGAGGAAAAATCTGCCTCGTGAGTTATTTTTAGAGGCCCTGGTCCTCACCACAAAATGCAGCTTCCAAGTGTGGTTCCGATGCTTCAAAGGGAGTGAGTCCCAGACCCCCCACCCCCGTTCCCATGCTGGATGCCTGTATCTTAGAAATAGCTGCTTCTTGCAGATAACCAACCATCCCAATTAATAGCACAAAGTTGCAGGGGGAGCTTTCCAACTGAAACCGCAGCGGGGAACAGATCAGGAGATGTACCAGAAGTGTGGGGCTGTGGGTTTGTATTTCCTTTTTCCAGTTCCCAAATTCCTGCCGGCATTCGACTATGTCGTATGACTCTGAGAATAATGAAACAGGACACGACAGAACCCAACGTGACCCTCAACACGATAGGAGCAAGTGCAAGAAGGTTCGCTATCACCGAGCATGTCAGACACGCACACGGGGCCCCTCCTCCTGCCCCGGGTCCCAGGGTTTGGACACTTGGACCCGGACGATAACGAAGGCTGGAAATGAGAAGAATGGCCCGCTTGCTCGGACACCGTCTTTTTCCAAAGAGGACAAGGCAGTTGCACCCAGAGCACAGGGTCATTTACCTGCCAGGGACAACAGGTGGACACAGTGCCATCTGTACTTGCCAGCTGTCGCCACCCAAGCCCTAAAACCAGGTTTGCCTTTGAGCTAAAATTACAACACATGGAATTTTTCCAAGAAAATTATTTATTTAAGGCTGCAGGAGCTTCCCTGAGAGCAGCACCATTTTTGGAGCGAATGGATAAGTCGTAAGTGTGGAGAAAGCACATCAGAGCTTGCCCCTGCTCCATAGTTGTCCAAAGTGTATTTCACCATATACTTTCCCTACAGCATGAGGTTCAGCCCAACTTGTAGATGGGGAAACTGAGGCCCAGAGTGGGGTATGGCATGGCTAGGTCCCAGCCGTGTGAGCAGCCAAGCCTGGCACAGACGGACGTCCTCTCCCTTGTCCAGGGCTCGGTCCATGGCCCCCCACTGTCCGTCTGTGTTGGCTGTCATCCACGTGGCCGCCCAGACTCCACCCCTCCCCCATCGGCAGTCCAAAAGGCTTCTGAAATGTCACAGTATGGCCCTTCTTGATTTCTGGGTGCCATGGAAGGTCATTAGAAATGGCCGTTTGGGGGACAAATAGGAGAGAGTCCCTTCAGAGTTCAGTGCCCCCCACGGAGAACCACGTGTCTCATTCCAGCAGGTCCCAGATTGTGGCATGTGCCTGTCAGTGTTGTGAGAGGACCACAGGCTTTGCTCTAGGGGATCCCTGGCCACAGGCCACGCTGCTGGCCTGCCAGTCATTCTGATGTCACCAGGAGCCAGCAGTGACCACAGAGTATTTGAGACTGCTGATGTTTAGTTGCAGAGAGGAGCGACTTACAGGTGTAGGCAGTGGCAGAGTGCTGCAGAATCAGCATGTGTCTGCGAATAGTCGGAGAAGGTTTTCCAAAACCAGTGGCCTCCAAAGATGCCTTTGCTGCTGTTGGACTTGGGGGGCAGCTCTGTCCAGAAAGGGGGCACTCTCTCCCAACTCCCACAGCAGCACAGCATTGGGTGCCCAAAAAAGAGGGAGGGAGAGCCAATTCCATTTAAGGGATAATAATAATAATTCTATAGAAAGCTTACAGCTATATGACTCATCTCAATTCAGTCTTCCCAGTTTAACCATGTTATAATATTTACCCCCACTCTTCAAATGACAAAAGGCTCAGAAACAGGAAGGGTCACTGACCCCTAAGTGTCCCCACCCAGTGCTATCATGTGACTCCCCATGGTTACCCGAAAGGGCTCTTTCATTTCTATGACTCCCAGCTCTTTTTGATGTTGCTGTCATTCCCTGAATTTGCCACCAAGCACAATCTTTGCATGGAGAAGTTGCTGGTCTAGAAAGCAAATAGAAGCAAATGGAATATAACGACCGGTCAGTTCCAGAGGCTTCTGAGCAGAGTAACACCAGCTGGACAGGTGCCTGTGACCAGACAGCGTTGGGGACATGTGTCCCCTGTGCTCCTCCTGTGACAGCTGCAAGCATGAGGGTCCCTGCTTGGGTCTGTGCTTGACCTTCCACCACAGCTGCATGTGGAGGTCTTCCTGCGTCAGAGGCCTGTGTCCTGGCCTGCCTGGGGGCTCCCCAGACGACTCTGAAACAGGGTGGCTGTGACGAACAGCAGCCCTGCAGGGCGAGTCACCACCGAGGTACAGCCGAGACCAACAACACGCGTCAAGCTGGAGACCCGGCAATGGGGGACCAACGTCCTGGGTTCCCTTGAGGGGCCTTCAGGGGCCATTGCCTACATGACCTGTGCTCATAGTGTCCCAGGGCCACTGCAACAAAGAGCCACACACCGGAAATGTGTTCTCTCCCGGTTCTGGGGGCTGGAGTCTGAAATCGGGGCGTCAGCAGGGCCTGCTGCCTCTGGAGGGCCTAAGGGAAGTTCCTTTCTGGCCTCTTCCAGCTTCTGGTGACCCCAGGTGTCCCTGGGCTGTGATCACATCACTCCAATCTCAGCCCCAGTCTCCGCATGGCCGTCGTTTCTCTAAGTCTCTCTCTGTGCCCTCCCCTGTTCTTATGAGGACACCAGTCTTTGGCTTTAGGGCCACCTGACATCTATGATGATCTCGCCTGCTGGTCCTTCACTAGTCACACCTGCAAAGATCCTATTTCCAAATAAGGCCATGTTCTGAGGTTCTGGGTGGGCGCGCATTTGTAGGGGACACTCTTTAACCCACCACGCAAGTCCCACACCTATTTTTTGTAAAAGAGATTTAAGTGAGTGAGTGTAGTTTTCTGGCTCAGAGAGGGGTCCTGACTAATGCCCAGAAAAATTTCCCATGTAGGCGATGGCATTTACAGCCGTGATATGTGGCAGGCACTCACACGCGCCATGGGCCACCCACGCCGCCACAGGCCAAGGGCCCCACGGCCCCACGGGGAGTCAGAACGCCAGCCCACTTCAGGGCAAATAGCCTTATGAAGCCCGTCGGCCCCTGATTCCGTGAGACGAATCTGTGCTTGCCGAACACCACCCGGAATTTTTCTGCAAGAAAATCAAACAAGATCTGACAATACATTTCATCTTTAATCTGCGCGGTGTACCTTTACCTGGCAAGGCACTCGCTTTGCGTGGCATGATATCATTTCTGATAAAGTCTCAAAATCGGCAGCCTCTGTCTCGATGGAGGAAAAAGCACCGCAGGCAGAGAGGGGAGTTGGCGGCTGGAGGCAGCCAAAGAGCCGGAGGCCATGGGGCTCCAAAGCCTGGGGTGTGAACCCCAAAGCTGCTCCTCGGGAGGGGAGCCCCGTGTACCCACACACAGGCCTCCTGCCCCGGCTTCTAAAAGGCACAACATTCAAGAGAAACAGGAGGACCCCCGGCTCCCTCATTCCCTGTGCCTGGAATTAATGCCCCGAAATAGAAACAAACCACAAAACCGCCGCCGTGCCCTCTTTCGCCAAGGAGCATTTTATGTGGAAAGAGGTCGCCCTGGCTCACCATGGGCTGGAGCTTAAATAAAATGCCAGCCTACGGTTGTTATTAATTTCTTACAGGGATGATACAGGTTATAAACCCAGTATCCAGCTCCCAAACAAGCTCCAGGAAGGAAAACATCGTCCCGGGACACGCTTGCCCAACGGACAAAAACTTTGCAGAAGTCTGTGTACATCTATAGAGATACACATAGAGATGCACACGTGTGTGTGTGTGTGCACAGATATATACACGTCTATGGGGAGGGAGGGAATTCTGAAGCCTCCATACCGCACTCCAATGTCACATTTTAATGTACTGTCGTGCCCGATGCATATTCATGAAGCAGGATCTTGGCAGTGACACAAGGAAAGTGGGACGGCGTGTGTTTGGCGGAGTGCGCCGCGTTTCCAGGCCAGTGGATTTTTTGATTAAAGTCCCTTATCCGTTTTATCATGCATATCCACTCTCTGATTAAAGTGATC
>PVJI01005578.1:19536-94948 GCA_004026765.1 Micronycteris hirsuta
GGGGGGGGGGGGGGGGGGGGGGGTGGGCTGCGAAGGGCTTCTGTCTCCTCACCCCAAACGATTGCATCCAGAATATTCATCAGCGTCCAACTTCAGAGGCTACATTTTCTTTCTTCCTCTTTTTTTTTTTTTTTTAATTGAAGTTAAGTTTCTTCTTTCTGATTTCTTGGGCTTTCCCCCACCCTCAAATGTGTTCACTTGTGGAAACCATAACCAGAGACGCCCCAGAGGAGTATAAATATCGAGTTTCCCCCAACACCGGCCTTCGGAGCACATGTCAGTCCCCACGCCCCGTTTTTCCTGAGACACCCTTAACATCGGTCTTCAGAAGGTGGCCCCAACGTGCTGGCGAGGGAGGAGGCCCCTGGACCCCCGCCCCGGCCAGAGCTCCAAGGCTCCGTCAGGGCCACGGGACACTTGGGTCCCCGGCTGATCTTTCCAAAGCCAGTTGATGTCGCAGACAGAAAACAAAAGAGGGTTCGGAAGGAAACGGCCACTTCAGAGAGCCGGGGGCCTGAGTGAGCCACCGTGCCAGTCCGAGTCGCCGTGTCCTCTCACGTAAGTGAGACAGTGGAATCCCCCTGGTGGGCCGATTGTGCGGATCTGGTGGAATCAAGCCCGAGAGGGAGCTCCTTAAACAGGGGCGGGCCTCTGCGGCCCTCAGACAAGGTGCTCTCTCCAGATCAGCCCTGGCATCTGCTCTGAAGAGGACCACAGCACACCTGTTGTCCCCAGAAATCACACGGTTGCATTTTCTCTGGTGTTTAAATGCCTGGGCACCCAGGAATCTGCTCCTCTGGTCCTCTGAGCACCTCCCATTTCAAGCCAGGTCTTCCCTCTCAGCGGGCCCCGCCCCCAAGCCCCAGGCCAGGGGAGGTGGCCCTTCAGCGCCAGCTCCCTGTGCTCCTTCCTGTACGCCTCCCCCAGAAGTGCTCCTTGCTCACCCACACAGGGAGCAGATCACCACTCATTTACTGGGGTCCCTGATACACTGAAAAGACGAGGGCTGGAACTGAGCATGCCGAGCCAGAGCTGGTCCACGTAACTGGCCCGTGGGCTCTGTCACATGAGGGAATACATGAAGAGCCCCGCCTCCGTGCTTGGGCACCTTTTGTGCACCGGGCCCTGCACTGGTCCTCCTGCTTTGTTCACTCTGCCGGCTTCACACGACCCTACAGTCAGTGTGTGAGGTGCACAGGGGGCACCGAGTAGGGCACATGGCACCCAGCTGGAAAGGGGCAGAGCCGAGGCCCAAGGGTTCCTGAGCTGCCTCCTCTGTGGCTGCTCGGTGGTCCCTGGGAGGCACCGGGGGCTTCTCGTTTGTGGAACTTCGTTGAGATTTGTAGAGCTGTGGTGTCCAGACCTGGGGGTGCCACAGAGCAGGACAGTTTAAAATGAAAGTCATCTAAGTGGAGAGACAGAAATGTGTAGATAGATATTCAGTAGATAGATAAATAGGTATAAAAATGAGAGAGAGAGAGCATTGTTCGTCCCTTTCGGTTAAAGCTGAGAGAAATCAAGTGCTTACCAAACGAGAGTCTGGATTTACAGAGCAGTCAGGACGGTGTCCCAGGGGCCCTGCCCCTGAGCATTGGTGCCACAGCCGCCCAAGGCCGGGACAGAAGCGGAGCAGGAGACGGGCGAGGCTGGTGAGCAAACAGTGTTCTATCCTTCGTCCCGAGATCTCACTGGGTTTTGGGAGGGAGACACCACACTGATATTTTACTCCCCTTCTAATTCGATCTCTTCTCCTTCCCACACCCACTTAGAACCACACTGAGACCTGTGTTTTCTCCCCTCTGACTTTAACCTTGCTTTAAACTGCATCTTTCTGAAATCAGCAAAGGGGAGAGGAAAACATGAAGGAAGAAACAAAGGAAGGAAGGGGAACAGGGAGGCAAGGACATCATTGGCTGCACGCTGCTCAGAAGGATGCCCGCCCCCCCAGCAACCCCTCCACCTGATTTCAGTCCCTCCACCTTCTCTCCGCACGCACAGCCCCCTGACCAATGCCCCATCCACCGCTGACCCCGCAGGTGCCTGCATTCTCTCCTCTGGACCCTCACAAATGCCATCTGTCTCTCATCCCCATACCAGACCCTTCTTCAGTCCCACTGCAGTCCCCACCACAGCTGCAGTCGGGAGGGATGGCACCCCCCAGAGACGTCAAGGGCCTCTGTGGTCTGCACCAGCCCTTGGCATTGACCGGGGCTCTCTGCTGCACCAGGCATGGCAAATGCCACCCGGCAGATGTCCGTGCTTGTGGGTGCTGCCACAGACCGTGACAGACAGCGGACACAGATTTTAGGTAGAGAGATGGACTAACGTACCTCAACTCTCAACATGAGGCAGCGGAACTCTATCTCATAAACTGCAAAGGGAGGAAGAGGGAGCTGACTCACGTTGGGTCCTCTGTGTCATAGCCGTAATCCCCACCCAGCCCATTTTACAGATGAAAAACTGAAGCCCAGTGACTTGCTGAAGCTTACAGAACCGGCAAGTTTTATCAATCACCTGCTGTACCCTGTATCACGAAAGATGCGGGGACACGGAGATGAATGGGCTCATGGCCACCGTCACAGAGTTCACAGCGCAGCGGGCCGATGGCCACCACGCAAGCAATTAAATGCAACAACACACACATGAAGGAAGAGAGAGAGGGGAAATCAGGGTGGCCTGGGGCCGCAGAGCCCCAGGTTGGAAACCAGGTGACCGTGAAAGCTCTGTGGCCTTGGACAGATCAACCTCTGTGAGCCTCGGTTTCCCCACGTGCAAAATGGGGAAGAGGGCACTTGCCTTGCAAGGATTTAGAGGAACTGTATGGGACAAACTAGGGAAGCTGCCAACCCTCAGGGACTCGGGAGAGGCTTCACAGGGGAGGTGACATGAGCTGGACCTTGGAGGATGAGGGCTAACTAGCCTGCCAGGCAGAGAGGGAGCAGGGCACTGCAGGAAGCCCAAGGATACGGGCACAGACAGAGCAAATAGGGCCAGGTGTGGGTCAGGAGCAATGGGTAGGAGGGACGGTCCAAGTCTGGGGGCTGGGCAGAGGGGGAGAGGACGGAAATTAAAACAACGATGGCAGTAGACACTCTAAATGCTCTCTGCTCATTATACCCCTCCATCTTCCCAGCCACCTATGCGATGGCACTGTTACGAATTCTATTGTACAGATGTGGAAACCAAGGCACAGAGAGATCGAGTAACTTCCTCTACAGCTGCCCAGCGGGAAGTGGCACGTCCACTGTTGGCTAAGACCTGGGAGTGGCTGGATTTGAAAGCCCTCGTGGACCATTCTGCCTTTTGCAGACGAGGTCAGGAAGCTTCATTATGGGCTGCTTTAGCTTCTTTGCAATTCCCAGTGAGCTCAATAATTTCATCACAGCCAAGAAAAGGGTTCAGGTTGCAAGGCAGGATTTGCTCTCTCTCTCCTGAGCTAGATTATCCACTCGGAGTCTTGCTTTCACACCTTTTTCTGACATTTGCGCTGCTTAATTAGGGAGACAACTGGCTGCTGCAACAGGCTCCCCGTTTGCTCTACAGCAGCAGGAGGGACAAGAGAAGGTCCTTAAAAGGCCCAAATCGTGGTCACATGGGTTCAGGGAGGGGTTCAAACCACCAGATTTGCTGCTGGAAGCCAGCTCCCCTTCCACGGGCTGCGCATGGGGCAGCCAGACTCAGTCCAGCCCGAGGCACCACCGCTGGGACCAGGGCCAGCCTGGAGCCACAGGAAGAGGCGTGTCCTCGGGTCCCGCCAACCTGGTATAAGAGCTGCGAGGAGTGCCCGTGAGTTTAGAACATACGCTGTGCCACTCCCTGTGTGCCAAGAAAGCCCTGGAGCGTGCCACCTCGCTGAAGCCACGTGACAGCCCCAGGAGGTGGGTTCTTCGGCGATCGGCCTGTTTAAATGTGGAGAGACTGAAACTCTGCGGGCCAGTTCTCTCCCAAGAGCCGCAGTTGCAAAGGCAGGGCCAGGATTCCAACCTGGAGGCCTGTCTCAGCGCCTCTTCGCTTGCCCACCTCACTGACCTGGCATGGCCTCGTTCCGGCTACCTGCCTGCGTGCAGGCCCTGCACCCCCTCCCTGCCTCAGTTTCCTCCCCTGACTTCCCTGCCTTGCCGGGTTGCTGGGACCTGTAATGCTCACGGCGCCCTGAACAAGGTCAGTTCTCCTTGCACAGGAGCGGCGCTTACTGCCACACAGGGGTCTCTGGGGGTGTTTGTCTGCTCGGGCCATCATAACAATGTGCCTCAGACCAAGCACCGCCACAGTGGAAATGTATTTCCTCAGTCCTGGAGGCTGGAAGTCCAAGATCAAGGTGTCGACAGGGTCGATTGCTTCCGAGGCCTCTCTCCGCGGCTTGTAGACGGCCGCCTTCTCTTCGTGTCTTCACGTGGTTGCCCCTCTGCTGTGTCTGTGTCCTAATCTCCTCTTCCTATAAGGACACCAGTCCCATTGGATTAAGGTCCACCCCGGTGACCTCACTTAACCTTATCACCTCTTCAAAGACCCTTTCTCCAAATACAGTCACATTCGGAGTTACTGGGGGTCAGGATTTCAACACACGAAATTCAGAGGGACATGGTTCAGCCCTTCACACCGGGGAGCCAGGCAACGCGTCCTCCTGTGTCCGATTCCCTGATCTCCAGTCCTCCATGTTGGCCGAGACCAGCCCACACCAGCTTTTCACTGAACCATCACTACGCAACGTGAGCAGGGATTCTGCCACACGGCACAGTGACAAGCTGAGCCCCTCTCTGTCCCTGCTCTGCAGGAGCTGGTAGGGTCCCCCGTGACTAAGGCGTGTAGCACGAATTATAGGCCGCAGGCTACTTTTCATGATCTTTGCGGCATTTCATTCTCTCAGCGCTCCTACACAGAAGGGTCTATCCTTGCCGAGTTTCTCAGCTGCAGACACAGACACTCAAAGGCTAAATCAATGACCCTGGACCACAGTGACCGCCTGGTAAGGCTGAGACTTGAATCCAAGAGCTCTTGTCCCCACTCCAGAGCAGTCTCTGGTCTGGGAGGCTCTTTCTCCAGCCACACGTCTCAGCCATCTGGTCAGCAAGGGTTTATTGAGATCCTGCTTTGTGCCAAGCTTTTTCCTAGGGCTCCCATGAAAGCAGAGGACAGCAGGATGCAGAGGAGGAAACAAACCAAAGAGTTACAGATTGTGAAAATAAACAAGATGATGTGATGGATTGTAAGAGGGAAAGCAACTTTAGATAACACTACCTGGGGAGGTCTCTCTGAGGAGGTGACATTTAAGTGAAGACCAAGAGGAGGCAAAGGAGACAGTGCAAAGGCCCTGTGGTATCCTGGCCTGAGCTGATATTGAAAGGGGGCAGGGCCTACCTCACATATGGCCTTGTGAAATTTTATTCTGAATATGATGGGAAGAAAAATAACCTGGACTTGAGCTAAGAGAATGAGAACAGTTTATTTGCTGATACTCAATAATCTCTCTGATGTGCCCTATAACTATTGTAGGAAAGGAAAGTGGAATTTGTTGGATTCAGTGGCAGTTCAAACTTAGGCTTTCTGAATTCACAGCTTCCGGAACACAAGAGACCCCCGTGGAAAACTCGTTCGGGTCACACCGCACCCTCTCTTCTTCGAGTTGCGTCCGGGGGGAACCCATGGTGACCTTGGTTTGCCACCACGCTCTGGGGTACAGAACAGCTTTTGGACTAAAATGGGGTGGTCAGTGCCTTCTGGCTGTGGTCGGGGCTGGACTGAACAGGGCTGTGGACAGTGAAGAAGTAGGTACAAGGGAACCGGGTGCCCCCCAGACAAGCGCCCCTGGGTGACGAGTGGCAGGAAACAGGTGTCACCTGCGCGTCTCGTGGTGCCTGCTCTTTCAAGGCCCCTCGGTCACGCCACTCAGAAGTGGCCAGACTGTTTCCCCCTCCCGAAGGACGAGCAGCTGTGCTTGAATCCACCACTCAGTTCGGCTGCACTGGCCTCCCCTCAGGCCACCCCGAAACGAGGGAGAAACGAGGTCCAGACTCTGCGAGTGGGGCAGGGGGAGCCAAGCTGTGGTTAATAAGTGAATAAACGGATAAACGAATAACCCAACCAAATAGATTTTTGGAACGTTGGTGTCTTCCCTCTTTAGTGACCATTTCACGGTCAACACTGCTGTGAACCTTAAAGTTTCCTCTTAAAGAACCAGGTGGTGACTCCAGCTATTGAAAGAGACATCACTGACCCTCATCATCACGCAGCCGGCACGTCTTCACCCTCCTCCCCTCACCGGGCGGGCGAGGCAGAAGAAGTTATTACAATCTCCGTCACACGGACTACACGTTGTTTTATCTCACAGACATTTGTGGCACGCCTGCTCTGCACAGGGAACGTGCTGGAGATACCGGAAACCCCAAACCAGGCACAATTCCGGCCCTCGGGGAGCTTGAGCCTAGTGCAGGGCCGGGCAGGCCGTGGCCAGAGGGCCAAATTCAGGCCGCTCCCAGCTGTCGTTTGGCCTGTTAAATAGTCAAAAATGCCCACAGAAGAAGGCGACTCCGTGACTCACGAAAAACAGACGAAGTTCACATTTCAGGGACCACGACAAAGTCCCTCTGGCACACAGGCTCCCCCACTGGGTCAGGCTTCGTCTGGGGAGACTCTCCAGCCACCAGGGCAGCGTGGGAGAGAGGCTGCGTGGCCCCCAGAGCTTGAATACTGTACTTTGCCGCGTATAATGCGTCCTTTTTTGCCCAGGTTTTTGAGGGAAAAATAGGGATGTGCATTATACATGGGTAACACTAATTCTGTATCTATATAAGTGTTTGGAATTATTTTATTTATGCTTATGTGTTGTTGATAGTCTCACTCTAGAAAACAATAATGATATCCGTATGCAAAATAATACCTGGGAAAATGATCATCAGTTTTGTTTCTGAGTATAAGTAAATAAATAATTGAATTAAGTAATTAAAACAAAAGATTTTTTTTTCCTGAAAGTTTGGGCCAAAAAGATGGGTGCGCCCTGTACCCGGGAGCACTTTATACTCTCAAAATCGGTCTTTATTTCCAGGCCCTTCACAGACAAAGCCTGTCAGCACCTGGTCTGGGGGCGACAGTGACCCAGCACGAACCCACTGAGTGTGTGGCACCTCGCACACGTCGGGTCGTTTAGTTGTCACCACTGGGCAGCGGGGCTGGGGCCACTTCTCCTGCTTTATGAAGGAAGAGACCAAACACTCAGGAAAGTGAGCGACTTGCCCACACTTCTAGGATTGTTAATTTTACATCCCAGTATTCACAGGACAGGATGCCAAGGAGAAGTGTGAACGTCAGTTTGGCCGCCTCTTCCAGGGAGAGGGTCACTGGGATTTCGGGTGTGCAGAGGAGAGTGAGCCGTGTCAGGTGTGAGGGTGACCTTGCCATCGCCTTGATTTGGAGATACGTGTGGTTTCAGGAGATACGTGTGGTTTCAGGAGATGTGTATGGGTGCCAAGTTGACAGGGAGTGACCTTGTGATAATTAGTTTTGTGTGTCAACCTGGCTGGGCCATGGGAGCCAGGTGTCTGGTCAAACACTAGTCTGGATGCTGCTGGGAAGGTGATGTTTCAGAAGACACTGGCGTTGAAATCAGCGGAGAGCTGAGGAAAGCAGATGACCGCCCCAACAATAAGGTGGGTGGGCCTCGTCCAATCAGTTGATGGTATTAGTAGAACAAAGACTGACTCCCCTGAGCAAGAGGGGATTCTGCCAGCAGACAGCCTCTGAACTTGGGCTCAACTCTAACTGTTCCCTGGGCCTCCAGACCCCTGGACTTGCCAGCCCCCCAAAATCACAAGTTAACTTTTTAAAGTAAAATTAATCTTTCTCAACCCATAGATAGCTAGCTCGAGAGATACACACACATTTCCTATTGGTTCTCCTCCCCTAGACAGCTCTCACTGATTCGTCTTCCCACGAGCAGCTGCTGGGATTCGGAGGTGAGTCCAGCAGCCAAACCACGGTCAGAACAAGGGTCTCCCGCCGCTGCTCCAGCGCCCCTCTGACCTGGGTCTGGCAACTGCTGAGCTCTGCCCTCTGTCAAACACAAGGTCGGGTCGGAGAAGCAGCGCCGTCGGGCCGCGTTGGCAGGATTTACCGAGACGACAGGTACACAGCACAGAGCTCCCAAAGAGCCCCCAGTAAGCGGCAGCTTCCAGGGTCGGTAACGCCATTTGCTCTGAGCCCTGGGCTCCCCCAGGGGGCGAGGGCCGATCTCCAGCAGCCACTGGGAGCTCTCCGGGACAGCATCTCACTTCATCCAGTCCCAGGGTCCCCGTCGGCCATCTGTCACCTGCATGTGTCTGAGCCTTGGGCACGCACACACTGTGGACAGTCTGAAACCCCACTTTCTATGAGTAAAATGCAAGAAACAGTTAAATCCTTCCCAGTGTTGTCAGTGAACCAGTTCGGAGATTGCCGACTCGATTCAATCAACATTAGTGACGAGAGAGACATTTGCCCCTTCCGTTCCGTGGAGAGCTTTCCGTTTTGCTGTTGTTACTGGAGGTGATTCATTGTATCTTTCCTAGAGGTAAGCTGAGTAGCTCCGGCACCTTCGCGTCTCCTTTTGTCTAAATAAGTGTTATCCAGCAAAATGAACACAATAAGGCTATGTTTATCTTAATGCTGTTTAAAAATCACATCACAGTAAGAGATCAATAGCTCTCCACAACAATTTACCAAAGACCCAACTGGGGGAGAGAAATTCAAATTGCATTGATTTTTTTTTCTATGAGTGTGTGCGTGCAACAATAACCGTCCGTGAGCAAGAGTGTGGATGACATGGCACACGGGCACTGGATCTAAAACACAAGGCGGAAGGAGCCCAGAGGAGGATCACTGAACTGCGGAGGCCGAGACCCACCGCTCAGGGCACTGGCAGGAACTCGACAAAAACAGGAGAGAAAGGGGATTTACTCACACACTTCCCAGTCTGCCACAGGTCTCAGCCTTGGAGAACGAAGGTTTAGAAAGGACTTTGGAGATGACCCAGGCCCACCTTCCTCCTGCGTACAGGTAGGGAGGGGGCCCAGAGCCAGCCCTGGGGCTCCGGGGGTCCTGTGCATGGGGAAACTCGGTTCTCTATGGGTGGAGCCTGCACCTCACTCACCTTGCCCTCTGGCACACAACAGGTGTTCAGGAGACGTCTGTTTAATAACAAGACTGAGCCAGACCCAGAAAGAAGAGAGAGAGGGAGGGAGGGAGGGAGGGAGGAGAGAAGGAGGAGGGAAGGAAAAGGAAGAGAAGAGAGGAAAAGGGAAGCAACTAAGATATCAAATAGACCTGAGTTGAGCTCGGTCCACATTCGCTCTTGCACTTGGCAACACTGCCTCACCTCTCCGAACCCCATCAACCCCAGAGGCGTGGAAACGGACAGAACTATGACGCGTGCACGCTCCGGTGTGCAGTCGGTGCCTGAGTAATGACAGAGCAGAGCTGGGGCCAGGTCAGCTCCTCCTGCAACAGACTTCGGAGTCTGCATTCCTCCGAGGGAAAGGTTTCCTTGACCTTGGCCCATGAACCAGACCCCTGAGGTGCAGCACTAGCCACAGGAGGTAACCCTGCATTCCTGCTCTGGCCACTTTGAAATATGCTTTGGAAAAAGAAGTGAAATTAAAAAAAAAAAAGAGGGAGAGAGGGAGGGGGGAAGGGGAAGGAATGTAAGTGGAGAAATTATTGGAGCTGGAGAGGGGTTTTAATGGCAACACTGGCATCCTGCAATTTCACACATTAAAACATATTTTTAAAGAAACGACTACAGCGCTGATTGTGTAAGGGCGAAGCTTTCCCCTCTTCAGACTATTAATAAGGACGTCCCATAGAGAAGACAAATACATGCTTGATGCATTTTTAATCCTTTGCCAATACATTTGACTAACGCTGTTTGCTGTTTCAATGACAGGATTTAACTTGCCCTTCTGTATTCAGCGTTCCTGATTATTAATGACATTTAGGAGACATGGGCTATAAAGTTACATTCTGGTGGAACAGCAGCCCCTCCCTCAGCTCACGCATCTGAATGGGGGGAAGCTCCTGTTCAAAGGAACCCACCCAGCACTCTGGACCAGGGCAAAGGGGACTCCCCGGTTCCCTGCCGCCTCTGCCCAAGCAGGAACCAGGTCACAGCGCTGGACGGCCACACCCGAGGCCCAGCTCCCTGACAGTCACTTCCGTGAGAACCTGTCCACGCCAGTGGAGAGACATTAAACCAAATTCACAGAGGACAAGTCCACTGCTCAGGGACCCCCTCCGCAGTTGCCAGTAATGAAATCTTCCAGGAAGAAGAGACAGCCAGAAACCTGAGTAACTTCAAAACAGGGGACCAGGGATCCAGAGAAGGTCTTGGATCTTAGCAGAACACCAGCAGAAGAAAACAATCGTCTGGAACATAACTGATTTTTGTATGTTTTTTTTTCTTTATTATTTAAGAGATAGATTAATGCTTAGGTTAAAAGGAAATTACATGTGCGGGTACCCTCCAGGCCGCCCCCTTTATTAGGCTGGTTGCTGGTGTTTAAGAAGAGCATTAACCAAGTGAACACGCTAGACCACAGTCAAGAGCTGGTACCCTTGCAAAGGCTGGGGGTTGGGGGCACTTGGCTTTGGTTTTGAGCTCTCCCTGACCTGGGGGTTGCGGGGAGGGACTCAAGGTACAGGGGAAGAGCAGACAGACATGCAAGTGACACCCAGAGAGGACAGGAAACTGTGCCTTGGGTTTCCAGGCAGCACCCAAAGAGGAGCCCCCTTTTCTGTCTGCAAAGAGTCATCCACACAAAAAGCCTCTCAGCCTCCCTGTGTTGCACACTTCGCCCGACCCCCTATTGTAATGACAAGCAGACCCCCCTATGAATCACAGAAAATCAATACGGCATTTTACTAAGGTTGCGTTAATTTCACACTGTTCAGCCCCCGAATGGGAATTATTGCCCAAAAAAAGCATGAGGACGCCTCTTCTCCCCTACTCCGCAGTCGTCTGGGTTTCAAGTTTGGAAAACCTTATCACTGTTTAAAAAAAAAAAAAAAAAAAAACAGAAAGACGATGATGAAGAAGAAGAAGAAGAAGAAGGAAGAAGAGGTGTCGAGGGGGGTTGCAGTTGGAGAGATTTTAATAGCTAATAATAGGGGAAGCGCATAAAAGCCCAGATCCAATTTGAGCGCAAGAGTCCCTCTGCAAGCCTTGCTTGTCAGTCTCGGGGTATACTGTAGAGGGGCCAGCTCCCGAGCATGGCAGCCCAGAAATATAAAGTCCAGATTTAATTCTGATACAGAGAAATACAATTTCAAAACCGGACGGCTTATCACCGGCGTGTCCCACTGGAGAACTCATTTCCCTAGCAAAAGGCTGTCAACGCCATTATGTTGTACAAGGAAGCAATTTACCACTACAGCTAAACAGAGCTACCCGGACTGTGGGAACTTAAGCATTTGAAGTTATCGCTCGGAAAAAAAATAGCATTTCAAATGTCAGTGAAATGGGAAGGAATAATTGAAAAGTATCAATCAGAGAAGTGAAGGGGTTTAGAAGGCGGAGACCGCAGCCTGCCGACCGGGCTTGGCTTTTTCTTCATTGCTGCCCCTTACCCTACCGGCTCGTCTGGCAGGCCGACCCCTCCCTGTGCTTTCCCCCTAAACCCACATCCTCCCCGTGAGAGTTCAACTTCAACTCAGGAAAAGGCGAGATCGGTCCTCGTTCTGTGTCCTACGTGAAGGGCAACCTGGAGACTCCGGTGGCTGAGATTTTGTGATGAGGTGCGCTCTCCCACTGGGGTCCTGAATGACCACTGGGCTCGAGGTGGACAGAAGGTACGCCCCTCCTCATCCTGGGAAATCCCTGTGTACATGAAGCACCAGCCCGGTGACCCTGGGTCCCGTGGCTCACGGCGACTGAGAACATTTCCTCAAAGTTTGGGGTATAGAGACCATAGAATCATGTTTTTCCTTTGGTAACACCACTGATTTTTTTTTTATTTTAATTTTAGAGAGAAAGAGGAAGGAAAAGAGAAAGAGAAAGACATCAATTTGTTATTCTGTTTATTGATTCATTCATTCGTTGATTCTTGTATGTGCCCTGACCAGGGATTGAACCCATAACCTTGGTGTACTGGGACAGCACCCTAACCAACTGCACTACCCAGTCAGGGTAACCCACCACTGATTTGTCCTGGTTTGCCCTGACATCATAATCCCCCCCCCCCCACTGCCTCAATATCCTTGCCGGTAGAGTGAAGGTAATGGCATCTACTTGCAGCTGAGGATGAGACCTAACACAGACAGCAGCCAGGGCTCCTGTCCGTCGTGGGGCTAACCGGGGACCTTGGGTCAGAATTCCACCGCAGTCCTGCGTTCAGGTTCCTTCCCCTGCAGGATCAGCTCACCTCTGGAAGCTCCCCGTTATCACGGCCTCCTGCCTCCCGCCTGCCCCTCCTGCACGCCAAGCCCCTCCTGCACGCCAAGCCCCTGACCACCCAGGGCCTGGCGCTTGCTGGCGCCTGCCCTCTGGAATGCTGTTCCCATAAGTCCGCACACAGCTGGACCCTCATTCAGTTCTCAGCGCACCTGCATCTCCTTAAGAGGCCTCCCCTGAGCGCCCCCTTGAGGTCACACCAGCAACCAGAGATTGCTTTCAGACCACTGGTCTTCCTTTCCTTTATGGCACCCTGAAATCAATGTCTCAGCCACTAGATGACAAACCCCACGAGGACAGGGTCCTTGTCTGTCTTGTTCTCTACCAAATATGTTTCTCTCGAACCAGGAGCCTGGTACAAAGCAGGTATTTTGTAAATACCATCATTTGTTGAAGGAATGAACAGGGGAACGGAAGACCAGCTCATTTGAATGGAATCGGACTGCCCAATGCAGAGCCCAGGAGAGAGTAGGCGCTCAGGAAACGGTAGCCAGCCCTCCAGCTGGGCAGCCAGACCTGGCCAGGGGCAGCCTGTGGACACAGCACCCAGCCTGTGCACAGCAGCCACGGGCCCCGAGTGGCAGGCGTCGGGTGTGCGCTTCCAGGAGGGCAGGGTCATACTGAATGTGCCTGGTGCTCCCTTGAGTTGCCCTCTTCTCAGAATTTACGGCCTGGTGTAATTAATTGGGTGATCTGGGAATTTCCCCAGGGGTCCGTGAACTTGAGCTCCAGGACTTTGCCTCTTGACTATGTATCCTTCACCATGCTTGGTGGCCGACTCATGCTAAGAATCATAACAAAAGAAGACCGTGGCCCTGGCTGGGTGGCTAGGTTGGTTGGAGCGCTATCCTGTACCCCAAAAGGCTTTGGTTTCAATTCCCGGTCAGGGCTCTTACCTAGGTTTTGGGCTCGATCCCCAGTCCAGTTGTGTATGGGAGGTGACTAATCAGTGTTTCTCTCTCACATCAATGTGTGTGTGTCTCTCTGTCTCTCTCTCAAAATCAACAAGCATACCCTCGAGTGAGGACGAAGGAGAAGAAGAAAAAGACCACAGGAGCAAACCCTCCAGCCAGGCCCTGTGCTAAGCACGCTGAGCACCACGTCTCATCCAAACCAGACGACCCAACTCAGGGTCGCCGTCTGTTGTCCCCATTTTACAGGTGAGGAGACAACGGCTGACAACAGGGTGTCCGGTGCTGTTTCAAATGGCACCTGACATTTAGTAAAAGAAAACAAAAGTGAACTATTGTCATTCTCAAGTTCCAAAATACACATCACTTTCCACTCTTAAGATTTTCGAAATTCAGGTACATCCTGCAACCCACGTGAACATTTAATGTGGGAATGTTGGAGAAGCTGTTGTTCCATCTGAGGGCGGCCAGCACCTCAGAAATAAGAAAACGGGTGGTGCTCCCCTAAGGATGTGTGAGTTCAGGGGCCGCTGCCCCCAGCGCCGAGATGCCCCTCTTGTGGGGAAACTCTGCTGCAGGGAAAAACCTCAGGGGCTTTCTCCAGGGAAAGGAGTTTCCTGGATTCCTGCAGGGCAGCGACTTCTCTCTCTCTCTCTCAGCACATGCATGTGCGTGTCCCCCACATATGAAAGACAGAGGAACATAGTGAGAGGCCGAGATTTCGTTTATGGATTTGATCACGTGATCGTGGGGGCTGGCAAGTCCCAAGCATGCAGACTGGAGAGTCGGGTAAGCTTTCGTGCTGTAGCCTAGAGCCTGAGGTGTGCAGGGCAGGGCAGCAGGCAGGAAGCCCGGGCAGGCTTCCTGTCACGTGTCACAGTCTGGAGGCAGAGCTGCTTCTTTTCCAGGAAACCTCAGTGTTTGCTCTTAAGGCCTGTTACTGATTGGGTGAGGCCCACCCACGCCAGGAGGGCAATCTGCTTTCCTCCAAGTCTACTGATTTCAGGGTTAATCTCAGCCAGAAATCACCTTCCCAGCAACCTCTAGGCAAGTGTCGAGCCAAACCACTGGATGCAACACTCTGGCCAGGTTGACGCAGAAAATTAACCATCTGTTAAAAGAGTCAACAGAAAATCCTCCTGAGATCTCCACCAGATATAAAGCTCATGGCATCCCTGCAGGCCGTGCGAGGTGCTGAGACGCCAGACTTGGTGCTCCGCCCGAGCGTGCAGACCCCCGGTGCACCCTGAGTCTCGGGAGGCACCGCCTCTCAGCTCTGTGTGATGAGGCTGCCCCGCAGCCCCCTCTCCTCCGCAGTCGGTTCAGTGCTCCTGGCGGCTCGCAGCTCTGGGCCCTTCACTTCCCAGCACGCAGAGACCCCGGTGAGATTTGGGGGCCCCTCCTGCCGTCGGCTCTGCCCTCTCAGCCTGCAGCCCAGCAGGACAGGAACAGCAGGAGCCTCCTCCTCCCTTTGGCCAGGAAATCCTGCGCCTGGCCTGTGGGATACGATCTGGTGGCAGATGCTTCTTCCGCTTTCCTTTATTTGTCCAGAGAACCCTCGGCTGTTCTCACAACCCCTCAGAGGGTCCCTTGAATCTTCAAACGTCCCTGCAGCAAAGCCCAGACTTGAACTTGATGGCATTTGAAAATTTTCACACAAGAGATATACACTGGGGTATCTGGGGTAGCACAGAGGTCTGATGTGGTGGGTCTATAGCGGCTGCTTCTGTGGGCCCCTCTGGCCTGGCTCACAGACAGTTAGAGAGTTGTTCTAAGAAGCAGACGTGCAGGCACCCCAGATCCTGGTCTCTTGACCGACAAAAGGAAACGTGTCTCCCTCGTCCTCTGGGGAAAGCTGCTCCAGGAAGCTGGGGGGATCCGCTGCTCTCAACTCCCCCATTGAACAGAGAGGTGCTGACCAGTTCCCGTGGCTCCCAGCCCCCAGCCCTGCAGGTGGAACTTACTTGTCACATGGCCACTGTTCTAAAAGGTTCCAGCTGGGTGGGAAAGGGATTGTACTGAGGGTCCAGGACTGGGGTTCTGGGTGGCCTTGGACATGCCATTTATTCAATGGGCATCTCATTTCTCCAACTGTAAGTGAGGATAAGAAGACTTCCAGCCTGGCCACAAATCGTCCAGTTGTTGTAAGGATTCAGAGCATGCTCCACACAAATCGAAAATAAAAGGGGAAGCACGGTGTCTCCAATAGCTCCAGCAAAATGACAGTCACAGACACTTAGATTGTACCGTCACATGCCAGGCTGTGGTCCAAGACCTTCACCCCTGTTGATTCAATCCTCACAATAGTCCGCACTGGGGAGCTGTCATGCCCATTTTAGAGGTCGGTAAACTGAGGCCCAGAGAGGTTATGGAATGTTCCCACAAAGGGCTAGGAACGGTGAGACTGGGCCTCAGGCAGTCTGGCCGCAGGGTCTGTATTCTGAGCTGCTGCCTACACGGCTCCTTCCCCGCACTCCACATTTCTTACACAGAGCTGCCACCCCCCACGCGTGTCAGAGAGAGAAAGGCTCCAGCTAGAGCAGCCCAAGTCCTGGAGAGACACAAAGAACGGTAGCTGCTGCCAGTGCCTTGCTCGCAACAGGCTCGCAGTAAATATGTGTCGTGTGAGCGAGTGATCCACTCAGAGAACAGTTTCTCAGTCTCTTTCGAGTGAAAACTGTGGCGTCTGAAACGCATTGCCGTTGGAGCGGCAGTTTTTAGGAAGAATTTCAGCGAGCCAGAGGCTGCTTAATAACATGCAAACCACAGAGAGTCAGCCTGCCTGGCCAACTGCGGGCCCTTTTTGATGCAAGACCCACGAGTCTCCTTCCTTCTTCGCATTAGCCCCGTGAGAGACAATGCAAAGTACAAGACACCCTCCACTCGGCAGGGCCCAGGGCCTGGCTCATGTTTTTGGAACACTGGTTTTGGACAATTTTCACTATTATGCTCCTATACCTTAATTGATCGTAGTTGTGTGCCTTGTGCTAAATCTTCCCACATCCCTCAAGGTTCAATTAATAAATTGATTTCACTGCAATTTTAAAAAATGTTCGATGTTCTACTTTCTTCTAACAGAACTTCTGTTGTTGGAATTAACAAACCCTTGCCCCAGAACCTCCCAGCCTGGCGACCCTGGTTCTGACCTGACTCGTCTGGACGAGGAAGGACTCACATCATATCAACTCAGCTTTGGATCAGACGTGCCTGCCTTTTTGGGCCCCACGACAGAGGTTTGTGCCTCTTCTGGGACAGCGTGAGTCAGGCACTGTCAGCTTTCCCCAGGGAAGGGCAGTGCCGGGCCGGGGGGCCCATTCCCTGGGTGACGACGTCCCACAGATGGACCCAAGTCCTGGTCGAGCACACGCACCTCGGCGGAGCTTCCGTCCCGACCTCGCAGTCTGCTAACACCGCGAGCTCAGCCGCGGTCCCCCCAGCGCAGTTCAGGTCCCTGCTGCCAACCCTCACATCCCCTCGGCCATTGCTTCCTCCAAGACATCTCACCTCCATTTTCCTTCCTTGTTCCTCCTAGAAAGAGGGTAGAGTCTTCTTTCTTACCCACTCACACCAGCCTCGAGAGGCCTTGCTGATATCCCTTTTGAAAATGGTATGAACTGCCACGAACCCAGTGGGGGCCACTCTACAGAGGGGAGAGTGACCCGTCCCCCTCTTGCTCTGGCTGATACACAGCTGTGAGTCCGCTTTGGATGCCGCCAGTCACACTCGAAATGGGGACCCCAAAGGGTGACTCAAAGTACCCAATAAAATATTTAACCTGAGCATGGCTATAAAGATATAGATTCTCAATATAGGTGGCAAAAACCAAAGCCAGCAATAAAGGGATAAACTTGACTGAATGAGAAGCCAATGCTGACCACGTCAGCTGTCCGGGGAAGGGACACGCTGGACTGGGACAGGGCGGGGCTGGGACAAGGAAGCGTTTCAGGCTTTTCTCAGCCACAACGCTCACAGCCTCAGTACCCACCCTTATGGCACAAAAGCAGCCCCGATAATAAGCAAGCAAATGCACAAGGCTCTGTACCCACACCGCACTTTTCGTGGGCGCCGAAATGTGAATTCCATGTAATTTTCATGTGCCTTTTGGGGGTTTTTCAACCATTTAAAAACCTAAAACTGCCTAGTCTGAAGGCTGTACAAGAACAGGCAGCAGGTCAGATCTGACCCACGCATTGTAATTTGCACACCACACCGACCCCCGGCCCTGGGGTCCAAACAGACAATCTTGGAAAAGAATTCTGATGACGCGCGTCCTAGTCTCAGTTCACTTCTAACTCATTCAAAGCCAGTTCCACCCAGAGCCTATCCTTCTCCAACGGTGAAGCAGAAGTTGGAATATCGTGTTCTCACGTCACTGTCTCCCATCCTAGGAAGGTGCTCAGATTTCTAAGAAGGAAGAAATAATTGACATAGAACTTTATCATGAACAAGCTTTACCTAACACTCTGGCACTCTGACGCCTACTCAGAAGGAGGTCATGGGGGAGAAGGTGGGCCACCCTGGAAACAGGAGACAGAAGGAGAGACGAGATGCGTTCCTGCAACGGTTCATCCCAAAAAAGGTAAAAATAAAGGATACTGATAGCGCACTCAGAAACACTGTGCCCTGCTTGCTGTCTCAAAGGAAGGAAGAAGCGGATCCATGCTTGTCTTCAGAGTGAGCTGAAAACAGCGGGGTTAATACTGATGCAGCAACGAGGAAGCAAACAGACAGGCAGGGACAAAACTGCATCCAGCCTCCAAGGCGCATGTAAAGTTGGAGCTGAAATGTCACATGCATATGTAATTTATATGCAAAACTCTCCTGTCACCGGGTGAGGTTGCCAAGCCCCCCTCCCCACTTCCCCCACACTGCTGAAACTCTGTAACTTCCCACTATCAGTCACCCACCAAGGGCAAGTCTGCCTGAGAACACTGAAACTTTCTTAAGGCCAAGGAACTAAATTCTCCTGGCACATGGCTTTCCCGGTAGCTCAGCAGGTTTCGGCAGGAAGACCTATTTTTGCTCCTGTGCGGGCTCTGTCCCTGGCTGTGAGTGACTGGAACAGACTGCAGGCAGCTCTGCCAAGAAGCTGAGGCTCTGATGATGTGAGCCAACCTCAGACTAATAATTTTATATCTCAATGTAAGCAAAAGAGTTCCATAAAAATAGCCCGCTTTTAACAGGATGGTGTGCTGTGCAGAACACGGGCGCCACGAGAACATCTTTCTCCGATCTGCAGTACCTAACTTTAGCATCCTCCATATGTCTATTTGTCTGATCGCTGAACTTGGGGAAAGAATGTTGAATGAGATGTGACTCTTCAAACTCCATGCCTGGGACCCTTCGGAGGTGAGATACCTATCAGTATGTGTGTAACGCTTCCTTCTTTCCAGCTTCCAGGAAAAGCAAAACAAACAAACCCCGGGCTCAGACTATCGGAGATCTTCATCAGATGTATACGCACACAAGACCATGCGGACATATTTCCGCTTATTGATTAACAAGAAAAGCATTGATGCCATGAGCGGCGAGGTGGGAATGGCCTGGGGACTCTAAAATACGTCTTTCAATTCTCAAAGCACCGGGAGAATTCACCAGGTGTCTCAGGTGGCCAAATCTCTCCACACAGGCCATCTCGGGGGCTCCTCCCTAGTAAGTTTTCCCAGGGGACGATGGTCAAGGCCCTTCTCCCGCTGCAGCTCCCAGACCAGCTGCCACCATGGGAGAGCAGAAACCAAGGGAAAGGTCACTCTTCTCACTGGTGGCAGGGAAACTTCGAGAATCACTATCTTGAGAACAAACCCGCTGAATGGAACAGGAGGATTATGGGAAAGGGGCAATGTCTTTCGCGACCTCATGTATCCATCAAAGTTCTGCAGAGAAACGGAACCAATACAACTCATGTAGAAGAGATTCACCATATTTTAAGGAATTAACTCTTGGGACTGTGGGAACACAGGCAAGTTTGAAAGGCACAGGGGAGGCCGGAAGTCTGGCCCCCATCCAAAGCCAACTTTGAGCACTGGGGTCCAGAACCACGGGGCAGGCCAGCGGGCCAGAGTCAGGTGGGAGTTGGTGCTACAGTCGTGAAGCAGAACTTTCTCTTCTTCTGGGAAGCTCAATGTTTGCTCTTACGGCCTTCAACTGCTTGGAGGAGGCCCACCACGCTCGAGGGTAGCACTCGCCTTTGCTGATGGTCGACATCCAGCACATGTCACTGCAGCACCTCGGCCGGGTCTGATTCAACAGGCGGCCTAACCAGGTGGGCACAGAAGCCTCACCCTCCCACCTCCGTGCAGAAATTAATGAGCCATGGCTCGGGAGAAGGTCTGTTCACTCTGAAGGGAACAGGAGGGTGTGGACCCCATTAAGGGAGACCTGCCTGCACATTTGGGAAGTGTGAGGGCACCTGTGCTGAGGGTCCCCAGGGCAGACCCGAGCCGCCTTCCTCCTGGGAGCCAAGCACCGTGCTTGACATGGGGGAGTGAAAGATGCGGTTTCCAGTCCAAGTGGGAGACAGACAGGGGGACCAGCGCTGGCGGTCGCTGGACAGAACAACAATTACAGTTATTCTATTTATTGATAACAAGTAATACACCAGTCACGACCTCTCGCATGTGCGGAACACTCTATGATTTTAAAGCAGTTTTAGAGCCGCCAGCTTTCTGGATGCTCACATCCCTCTCACACCACCATAGGGTCTTGATAAGCATCTTGAGGTTTAAAAGCATCTCATCAGACATGGTGGAAACGCTCAAGTTCTGTCACCTGGCAAACGGACAGGGCCAAGGAGAAGGGACGAAGGCCAAATGCAAGAAACTCGGGCAGACACAGGATTCTCATCATCATCTGAATCTCTTCCTAGGGTCTTACGTCTGTGTACGCAAAGGTGGAAGAAGTGTGCTTTTGTTCTCGGCAAGGAACAGGAAGGATAGGGCATGCGGATTAGATGTAAGGAGAGACGGTTACTTTTGGATTCCAGGAAAGTGCTGGGCATCCAAATCTTTGTAGGACCATGAGTTCATACACCAAGGGCACCACTAGTATACAAAGATCCATAAATATTAGCATAAAGCACAAATACACAGCGTGATGAATTTGCATGAGAAGTTAAGTGGGAAGTTGCGAACACCGCATTCCAAACTACGACAAAAAGCGTGGACTGGAAAAGAAGGGAAAAGCCTAAGAGTACTGAGTGCTCATCTCTTCTCTTGCCCTCCCTGGGCTGAAGCTCGTGATCCTCAGATTTCACTGTCTCCTTCGGCCTCAGTTCCACTTCAAAAATGTGAAACACAATCTTGACACTTTTCCTGAGACTTCTTCAGATTAGGATCTGCCCCCACCAAAAAAAAAAAGTACATTAAACAATATAAACAAGCGTGCCTTTTCCAGTCTGACAGCAGAAAGCCCATGGAGTAGAGAGAGGCAAGTAGGATTTAGAAGCAGGAGATCGAGAACCCAGTTCCAGCTCTGCCCCAGAGGATTTGCATGCCCTTGGGCAAGGCATTCTTCCCCGAGGACAGGGGGGCTGGTGGTTAATACTTTCAGCTCTGGAGTCAACCTGCCTGGGCTCCAACCCCAGCTCTGCCACTTGCCCTGTGGCCTCAGCAAACTGCTCATGCTATCTGACCCTCAGCTTCTTATTTGTTAAACGGGAAAAAAGAAGGTGCTGTTTATGTCCTGTGTCATTGAGGACTGAGACGGTCTATCTCAAGGCCTCAACCCTGCACCTGCCTTAGAGTTGGTGATTTTTCTCTCTGCATCTTCAGCAGAAACAATTACAACAGCACCTACTATGCCTGTTTACCACACTTACTGAGGAACGGAAACCAGACGATGTGAGGGAAGGCTGGGGCAAGCCTCGGCAAACCGGCGTCACTCCACGAACCGTATTCGGTCGGGCTGAGCTCCAAGACCACCGCTGAGCAATATAGTGTCACCGCGGCTGTGCTCTCTCTCAGTGGCCCTCCGCAAGTCCTCTGCTGCTCCTGTTCCAAGCTCCTGCCAATGACCGAACAGCTGTGCTGTCACCTCTAGCAACAGAGACCTGGGGGCGTCAGTGGCATCTTCACAGTCCTGCCTCCCTGCACCCTTTGTCTGCTGCTGCTGGCCCAGAAGGCTGCCACAAAACACTGTCACCCAGCCAACAACACACCATGAGGGGGGACCCTAAGAAACAGTGGCCTAGGAACCTAGAAACCTGACCCCAATACTAGCTCCCATGTCAGCGTCACGTGGTCTTGAAGGAGCTTGTGTTGTACGTTTGTTGATTGACTGAACGGTTTTCTGTACATTATGATGTTTTGACATCTCAAAAAAACAAAACCTTTCTGGCTGGGAGGAGACTCCTCCTCCCTGGGCTAGCCTTTTCTTACAGGTGGCCAAGGACCCCGCACAGAGCATGCCTTCGATATGTAAACTAACGAGTCCAGAACCCGACCTCCTCTCCCTGATTCTCTGCCTTCATCCCCCGTGGCCAGATGCCTGGGACTAGGGACCACCCACACAGGGGAGCCAGCCTGTGCAAATTATTCCAACTAGCAGTTCTAAACTGTTCCCTGCCTTGCCTTGCAGCACCCCCGCCTCCTGCCTCCTGGCCACCCTGGCGTTTCCCCACATGGTCCTGCATGCCGTGCCTCCCAGCTCAAGGGCCTGTGAGCACAATACACTTTGTCTTTCCCTGGGCCTCTCCTGCATCGCCTCACTGGCCACACCACACAAGAACACACCACAAAGCCACCGGCCCCAAGAGGGGCCTCTATTCTTGGTTCTGCTGAATGAAGATCGATCCTCGATACTGGTTCTCAACCTTTTATCTCACGCAACACCTGCTGGGTTGGGAGGAAGGCCCAGAGGAGAGAAAAAGGCCTTCAAATAGAGAGACCTGGAGTCGCAGCCCCAGCACTACCTAGGAAACTGTTTCCTCATCTGTCAAATGGAGATAACAATAGCGAGGCAGCCCCTGGGACTCCGTGTGTGAGGGTTAATGAGCCGTGGTATGCAGGGCTCTTGGAGCAGGTCTGCCTCTAAGGACCCTTCGTGGACGTTCGCTAGTCTGACTAACCATATGTAAAGCAGTTCGTATTATCTCATTTCCTCCCATGTCATTGAGTGCATTTGATGTTCCCAACGACCTCATGCATAAGTTACTATCATTTCACAGATAACTAAAGTGAGGCCCAGACAGGTCAGAAGATTTGCCCGAGACCATGTGGCCAGTAAGTGATGAAATCAGGAACCAAACCAGATAACCTGTCCCCAGGGTCCCTGCTCTTCAGCTCACACTCTGTTGCCTTCTGGTTCTTTGCCATAACTCTACTCACGTAGATAAGAATTATCCATGTAGCCCTGGCTGCTGTGGCTCGCTGGACTGAGCACCTGCCTGCAAACCAAAGGACCGCTGGTTCGATTCCCAGTCAGGACACAAGCCTGAGTTGCGGGCCAGGTCTCCAGCAAGGGGCACATGAGAGGCAACCACACACTGATGTTTCTCTCCCTCTTTTTCCCTCCCTTCCCCTCTCTCTAAAAATAGTAAAATAAAATTTAAAAAAAACATTAAAGAAAAAGAATGATCCACGTAGAGGGTTAAGTTCTGAGATATTCCAACCTGTCACTGATCTACAGAGTATAGTTTTCAAGGCCGGTTTTGTCACCTTCACCTGGCTTCCCTCGCCTCCCAGCAGACTTCAAACGATCTCTGCATCCCAGATTACTCAATAGGTCCATGCCAGCAATTTGTAGCCGTCATAGTGGCTGCCATTTTTGATTCTGTGCACCATGTAAATGGGCAATCCCAATGACTGAGTGTCGCCAGACAGAAGCCACATGAAAATAGACCCAATTCAATCTCTAGGATCTCTGGGTGGACCACGAGATTCCGTCAATGGCACCCTTTTACCACATGAGCTCCACACACCTCCTCATTAGATACACGGGCCAGGAAAGGCAGACCGGAGATGATTCCTCAAGTTTTATTTCCCAGAGAGCTCTTAGAATGAAAAAAAAAATGGAAGTGAGGATAAAACAAAGTCAAAATAGTCACAATAATAATAATAACTTCTAATTCGAACATGTATTGAGCTCCTCCCTTCTTCTTCCACTTTACCATCTAAAGCCTGGAGGAGCAAAACAGGGACCCAGGTCCCCAAGAGAAGGCGGGACAATGACCTCAAGCTCAACCTCCCCACTTTTACTCACAAATTCACCAAGCACGTAACACATTCCACCCACTGGAGAAGAGTTGGGGTAAAGCAAGAGGCGGAGAGTAATACTTTAATAGGTGTGTCTCCATTTTGAAGGCAGTACCAAGGGCAGGAATAAGCGTTAACCCTTGCAGCCCATTTCTGCTGACAATTTCTCTGACGAAATCTCTCATAGGACGTCCTGCAGACCGCCCTAAGAATCCATCTCATCGCATCCTGCCCCTCCATCCCCCGCCTAGGCACAACTAGGAAACGGCCCTGATCAACCCCTTTAAAAGAATGAAAAGTCACCACTCACTTCCGGAAAAGAAAACTTGGCTTTTAGGTGGTTTGCAGCATTTAGGCACAGCTAAGATATGAAATAACAGATACTTGATTACCCCTCTTGTTGAAAACAACTATAAAACTGGATTACATAATTAGGGGTAGCCTACAAAATGTTATAATGCATATTAACATATGCCATAGTCTATTATCCATAGACCACAATCTAGAGAAGCAACAGTTTTCAGATATTGCACAAGAGACATCACAGGATTTCGGTCCCCGAGAGAAAGGACATGCGCGAAGTAAGGGCCTCGGCTGCCCTGGCTTTCTGCCTGGAGACGCTCTCCCATCGGCAGTGCGGGAAGGCGCAGCCCAAGAAAACACGGTGCGGCTATTGAACCGAGCAGGCAGAGGTCAGAGTCGGGTACCACTGTGGCACTGAAATTTGTGGGGCAAAGCACCTGAAGCGGGGGTGGGGGAGCTGCACAAAGAAGAAAATTCAGGCGTCTGCATAGCAGTGCTTCTACGGCTTTGGCCACGTACTAAAGTGCGCGTGCGCAGGAGAAAGCTACGCTGTGGCCTGGCCTGTAACAACTACTGGGAAGCTGTGGGCTGAACGGAGATTTTTAAGGTCACGTGGGGCTGGTAGATACTGAAATGTTGAACGACCAAAGTAGAGAGACCTCAACGGACCCTCCAGCATTCAGCCCAATCTCCAGAAAGGCTGTACTTTAGAATAAGGTTAAACCAGCCCTTAAATAAAATCGGCATGAGACTCACACTAACAACATTTAGAAACAGTCCTCAAAGGGATCAAGCTAATCCACCAATGAATTCACTAACAGCCAAAGCAAAATCCAGCAATCTGGAAAGGAAGACAACAAAACTCCACTCTCTCATCAGTGTGACAGCTACATAGGAGCATACAATCAAAATTTACCGTGCATGGGCATGAGCGAAACAATACAACCAACAACCAAGAGAAAAAAGTCAGCTGGCACCGGCAGATACAGAAGAGATTTTGGAATTAGCAGAAAATAGTGAGAAATATTACATAATATAAATATATGTAAGGATTTAAATGACAAAATAGACATAAGGAAATCGATGAAAAATCTCTGTAGAGAAATAGTAACTATTTTAGAAATAATTGAAAGTCTTAAACTAAAATTAAAAATAGCTAAATTTTAAAAGTTGCTGGATGATTTTTTCAGCACATTGGTCAATGCAGGAAGAAAACGGTAAAGTTGAAGAAAGGGCACTAGAAACTATTCAAACTGACACACAGAAAGAAAGGGATAAAACCGTATTCATTGACTAACACATGTATAGTGGGAGTCCCTGAAAAAGAAGAGAAACTGCAGTCTCTTCTATATTTTAAAATATAATGACTCAAATTCTTCAAATTTGATAAAATATATAACCCGCATGCCGAGAAATTTAACAAACTCTAAGCAGATTAAACCAAAACAACAACAACACTAAACACATCTCTTCCTGGCACATTATAGTCAAATTGCTGAAAATGAAAGATGAAAAGAAAATCATAAAAGCAGCCGGAAAAAATAAACCCATTGCACAAAGGGGAACCGCGGTAAGAATGACACCTGGTCCCGTGAGAAGTCATGCAAACCAGACCCAGGAGAAAAGCGTCGGCGGAATGCTAGGAGAGGTGGCCGGACATATTCAGAATGCTCTATCCAGCAAAGAGATCCTTCAAAATGGAAGGGAAATAAAAACATATTCAGATAAACAACACCTGACATAATCCATCACTAGCAGACCTAAGACTCTAAGAAAGGTTAACAGGAATTCTTCATGTTAAAGAAAAATGATACTAGATGGAAATCTGAATCTACCCAAAGGATAGAAGAGCCCTAGAAACTGTAAATATGTGGATAAATTCAAAAACCAGTTTTCTTGTTTCTTAATTTCCTTAAAAGATCATTGTTGAAAGCAAAATTAATAGCATGATATTGTTCATTTGAAATTTATACCCCCTAAGGAAGTACTATGTATGACAATGATGATAAAAACAAGGTATAAAAGGGTAAATGAAAGTTTACTGTTATAAAGTTCTAACAATATATGTAAGTGATATAATATACATTCATGATAGATTGTGATAAGTTAAAGATGCATATTACAATCCCTAGAGAAACAATTTTTTTAATTACACAGAGAGGTCTAGCTGAAGAACCAACATAGGAGAGAACATCGAAAACTGAAAATGACTAGAACCGAAAGAAATTTAGAAAGAGCAGAGAGGCACAGAAAACAGATGGGACAAATGAAAATGAAAGCGAGAAGGCAGACTGAAACCAACCACAGCAATAAACACATTAAATATAAATGGACAAAGTATTCCATTCAAGAGGCAGAGATTTTCAGACTGGACTAAAAAACATTATGACCCAACAATTTGCTTTTTACAAGAGACGCACTTCGACTTGAAAGGAAGACTATGTCCCGAGCCTAGGAGCCCTTCCTGGGAGACTGGAGAGAACACAGGGAACCCTCTAAGCACAGCCGCCCCGAGATAACCCAGGCACGCATGGGTCCCTGGAGGTGGGATTCAGACAGTGGAGTCAGAGCATGAAAGCTTGATGAAGACACAGGGGAAGCTGAGGCACAGCTCTCAAGGCCAGCCAATTCTCTGCAAGATCTCAGCCAGTGTGCGAGGTGGCGAGGACACGGGTCAGAGTGAGCTGGCCCCAGGCTCTGGGGAAAAGGTTGGGCAAGGCTTTGTCATTGCAACTGAGTGTGACCTGGCTGGATTCCTGATGGCTCCCCAAACCAGAAAGAGACTACTGGAAAGAGGAGGCAGGGGAACGGGGCAGACATTAAAGTGGGGATCCAAAGAGGCACTCTGGGGCAGGCCCCTGGGCCACGGCGGAAGAAACTGGCCCCCAACATACACCACTCGTTTACCTGATTCTTGACATGGCTTTTATTTCAGGTTGTATTCCTTCACTTTCTATACTATTTCATAATGAATTTGGAGCAATGTATAAAAACATATTCAACACTGAAGAAGGAAATATGTTCTTGAGAAAATCAAGCAGGGAGAAGAACGGGAAGTAAAATCATAAAGCCTGGGGTCTGCGTACTAAATAGGCACATGGAATTTTTAGAAGTGAGCCAAAAAATGTGTCTGACCCCGGCTGGTGTAGCTCAGTGGATTGAGTGCTGGCTGGGAACCAGAGGGTCCCGGTTCGATTCCCAGTCGGGGCACATGCCTGGGTTGCGGGCCAGGTCCCCACTGAGGGCCATGTGAGAGGCAACCATACATTGCTCTTTCTCCTCTCCCTTCTCCTCTCTCTGAAAATAAATAAATAAAATCTTAAAAAAAAAAAATGTGTCTGAGCTCCACAGAGCCAAGGCAAGCAAACAAACAAACCAAAAAAACCACACTCACAGCAGGCCCCTCTGGGCGGTGGGCTGGGGATACAGCTGGACCCGCTTATAAATCAAACAGAATGAAAATTGTAGAGGGGATGCATCTATTCACACATTTGTAAAACACTTCCCCCAGACAGGATCAGAGAAAAACACCAGGGGCTGATATTTTGCAAACTGCATGTATTCTTTGAAAACATCATTATGGAATATAGTCTAGGTGCACAAGAGAATTACGGTGAGCGGTATAAGAGATTCCTGCCCTTATGGACATCAGAGTCTGGTAGTGGGCATGTATTTATTTCTTCTTGCTGGGCATCTAGATACCATTATGGATGCTGAGCTGGACCAATGAACAAATAATCACATAAATAAAAATCACAAGCCTCATGAGGGAACAATGCAGAAACACCAGGGAGGGTTGTGTTGCTCCCATGACAGACTCAGGACTCGATTCCAAGAGCCACGGGAAGCTGTTGAAGGATTGTGAGTTGGGGGAGGTGCTAAAATCAAATCCTGGCCTCCGGTGGGGATGGGTGGAGGGGAGCAGGTCTGGAGGCAAGGCAAACAAATACAGGTTTCTCTCAGGGATCCAGGGAAACATGAGGCAGCTTGAATGGGGGCAGAGGGGCTGGAGATGGAGATGCATGGACACACACAAGTGGCTGTCAGGAAGCAGAATAAGAGGCTTCAGCTATGCCTATAACACTTCCGCTAAGGAATGCTCAGACAGCCTCACCACCGACCATAGGGCTCCATGGCACTGAAGGGATTCCTGGCATGGTGGAAGAGGTGAGCAGTGAGGAGTATAGACTCTAGGTCAGGTTCCTCAACCTTGCCCAAGCTGTGGTCTTCTGGGACACCACCTCGCGGTAGGCTTCTGCAGAATACATATGTCCACGTGACCTTCCTGTCCTTTGGACACAAGCACGTGCCCACCTCTGGCCCTTTGCCTCTACTTTTCCTCCTGTTCTTCCCCCAACAGCCACCGGTCTCGTTGCCTCACCTGCTTTGACAATCCTGCAGCAAAAGGCAAACTACACAGGACCACCCCCCAGGCTACCCTATCGCCCTCCCTTCATGTATTTTCCTGCCACACTCTTCACAGTCTATAAAAGCTACTTATTTGTATACCCTTCATCAAAATAAAAGTCCATGAACGCAGGAAATTTTGCCTATTCTTTTCACTGTACCCACTGCCTACGGTGCATAGTAGGCAGTTGAAACATTGTTCTTTTATGAGTAAATAAATCATGTTCAAAACTCATGTGACCTGTATACATTGCTCAAGAAATGAAAGCTATGAGTCTTTTGACAACACCAATAATACAAATTTAAAATTGCATCACATAGAAGACTTCCAGCCAAGATGGAGGCATAGGTAGACACACTGTACCTCCTCATACAACCAAAAGAAGGACAACAACAAATTTAAAAACAACTAGAACTTCCAGAAAACCAAACTGTATGGAAGTCCAACAACCAAGGAGTTAAAGAAGAAACACTCACCCAGACTGGTAGGAGGAGTGGAGACAGGCAGTTGGGGAGGAGAGGACACACGGTGAGGCGGCAGCTGGAGGACCAGAGTGGGCAAGGTGGTGGCTGGCAGAGCAGGCAGTCCCACATTTGCATGCGGATAAACAGGGAGGAACAACCTCGGAGCGAGAAAGACCACGCAACCCAGGGTTCCAGCATGGAGAAATAAAGCCTAAAACCTCTGACTGAAAACACCTGTGGGGGTTGAGGCAGCAGGAGAAACTCCCAGCCTCACAGCAGAGTTCGTTGGAGAGACCCACAGGGTGTTAGAATGTACACAAATCCACTCACCTGGGAATCAGCACAGAAGGGCCTGATTTGCTTGTGGGTAGCGGGGGAGGTGACTGAAAGCTGGCAGCGAGCTGAGCAAGTGGCACTGTTTCCTCTCAGACCCTCCCCCACATACAATGTCACAATGCAACCACGTGGGTTACCCCGCCCTGGTGAACACCTAAGGCTCTGCCCCTCATTACATAATAGGTGCACTGAGACAAGAAAGTACAATCCAAGTGAAAAAACAGATCAAAGCTCCAGAAAAATACAAGTAAGTGATGAGGAGATAGCCAACCTATCAGATACAGAGTTAAAAACACTGGTAATCAGGATGCTCACAGAAATGGTTGAATATGGTCGCAAAATAAAGGAAAAAGTGAAGGCTATGAAAAGTGAAATAAAGGAAAATGTACAGGGAACCAATAGTGAAGGGAAGGAAACCAGGACTCAAATCAACGGTTTGGAGCAAAGGGAAGAAATAAACATTAAACCAGAACAGAATGAAGAAACAAGAATTCAAAAAAATAAGAGGCTTAGGAACTTCCAGGACAAATTTAAACGTTTCAGCATCCGAATCATAGGGGTGCCAGAAGGAGAAGAGGAAGAGCAAGAAATTGAAAACTTATTTGAAAACATAATGAAGAACTTCCCCAGTCTGGTGAAGGAAATAGACTTCCAGGAAGCCCAGGAAGCTCAGAGAATCCAAAAAAAAGTGGGACCCAAGCAAGTGCACACCAGGGCACATCATAATTACATTACCCAAGATTAAAGATAGGAAGAGTATCTTAAAAGCAGCAAGAGAAAAGGAGACAGTCACTACAAAGGAGTTCCCATAAGACTATCAGCTGATTTCTCAAAAGAAACCTTACAGGCAAGAAGGGGCTGGAAAGAAATATTCAAAGTCATGAAAGGCAAGGACCTACATCCAAGATTACTCTATCCAGCAAAGCTATCATTTAGAACGAAAGGGAAGATAAAGTGCTTCCCAGATAAGGTCAAGTTAAAGGAGTTCATCATCACCAAGCCCTTATTATATGAAATGTTAAAGGGACTTACATAAGGAAAAGAAAAAGATAAAAAATACAAACAGGCCCTGGCTGGTGTGGCTTAGTGGATTAAGCACCAGCCTATGAACCAAAGGGGTGCTGGTTCAGTTCCCAGTCAGGGCACATGCCTGGGTTGTGGGCCACGTCCCCAGTTAGGGGCATGCGAGAGGCAACCACATATTGCTGTTTCTCTCCCTCTCTTTCTCCCTCCCTTCCCCTCTCTCTAAAAATAAATAGATAAAATATTTTTTAAAAGGAGTGGAGACTGAACCTAAAAAAACAAAAACAAAAAAACTGAACCTAAAAAAACAAAAACCTAAACTGAACCTAAAAAAACAAAAACAAAAAAAAATGAACTAAGCAAACAACTAGACCAGGAACAGAATCACAGAAATAGAGATCACATGGAGGGTTATCAGCAGGGAGGAGGAAGGGAGAGAATGTGGAAAAGGTTACAGGGGATAAGAAGTGTAAATGGTAGGTAGAAAATAGACAGAGGGAGTTAAGAACAGTATAGGAAATGGAGAAGCCAAAGAACTTATATGTACGACCCATGGACATGAACTAAGGGGTGGGGAATGATGGCGGGAGCAGGGAACAGGGCAGAGGGGAATAAAGAGCAAGAAAAAATGGGACAACTATGACTGCATAATCAATAAAATATATTTAAAAAGTCAATGTCATAAAAAATCAAAAAATAAAAATAAAATAAAATTGCATCAGATAAATCCCTCCCCCACTCCAGCTGTCTGTCTGGAACAACGTCGATCGTCACCAGGACTACTCGTTGGAGCATTTTTGAGGACAGGTCTTTCTTGGTGGCCTGCACTTGTTCATTAAAATCTTAACCCGACTTTTCCAGTTAAAAAGGCAGAAGTCCACAGTATCCTCAGTTTACAGACGGGCTAGGGGCCAAGGCTTTAGCTGCATTTCCCCTGCCTCTCTTAGGAAGACAGCTCACAAAGGTCCCCCCCATCTCTGTCAAGCGTCCCCAAAGCCCACTTGGCTATCGCGGGGTTTGTCTGAGGTTGGAAACTTGGAGCGGCATCTTCCTCACTCACCAACACACTATCCATTTATCTACATTGCCATTGTGTGGAAGGAGCTGGGATTGGAAAGAAGGTAAATAGGACATCTTGATTCTGGGCTACATTTTCCCGTAGCGCAATTGAAACACCATTCATTCCATTCTTACTGCATTGATCGGTAATTTTCATTTTCTAATTTCAAATAAAGCCTCTTGCCGCAGTCAAAGCGCTATGCTCCCGAATGTAACTTCACAGTTCATTTTAGCTTCATAGCTTAAAGACGCTCTGTTACCATCAGTCTTAAGTGGCAATTCCACTTTTCCAATTAGATTGTGGGAACGCACCAGATAAATGGACTCTTATCCCTCAAGCCATAATCTCAGCCCAACCATCAAGGCTGACGCAGTGAACAGCCCAGAAGCTCCCCTGTCGTTGGGCTCCTGAGCCAAAGCCCGCCCCCTTCAGCCCCTTCTGCGTGTGCCACACTTGGGGGTGCAAGTTGCACATTGGAAAGTGGACTCAAGTAATTCGAACTCATCTCGAAGAGTTCTAATGCCCCCCGCCCAGGATACAAAACCCAGACCAAGTACACCCGGCTTGTTTTCAGCATCACCTGAAAGGCGGTACTCCCCTTCCTCATCCTTTCCTGCATGCACGCCACCTCACCAAAACCAACTGCAAATACAGAGTCACCTATGCTATAGTAGAAAAAGCAATAGATTGCTTATCAGGAGACATGAATTCAAGGCCTGATTCCATCGTGGGACCTTGAACAGGTCACCTCTTCCTTTCGAGTGCCAGTCTCTATATCCAGGAAGTGGGCCGATGCAAACAGGGCCTAGCAGGGCTTTCAGGAGAGGAAAGCGAGGTGATACCTGTGGAAGCACCATGCAAACACCAGGCCGGCAGCCCATGGGTGGCCGAAGCCAGGCCCGGAGAATCGGAGAGACATGCACATACCGTGCGTCATTTATTCGATGTCAACGTGGTGCTTCGTGTCTGCAGCCCCACCGAGGCTCCGTTTCTTAAGCAACGAGATGGAGATAGGCATTCTTGTCCGCAATATCTTCAGAGTCTGCTGTAAAGGCACGGTGGCATTTTGTCTGGGAGAGAATTTTAAGAACAAATGCCGTGTGAATACATTATTGTTGTTGTTGTCAATATTATCATTTAATTACATCGTTCAAATATGTATTTGGTGCGTCCTCGGCATACAGTGACATACCCTGGATTGAGACACAAAGTAGGGACTGAGATAAATGTACCCCTGGCAATGAGCAACATAAAATGCAGTTGTCTCCAGGGGACAGACTGCAGGAGAGAGACTCCCTTCTCCTTTCTCCTTGGCATCCAGCTGGTTTCTTTCCCTGGAACCCCTCTGGCCCGCTTACCTGTGGCTAGAATGTGACATCTCCCACTTTTACGCATGACCACCAGTGATTTTCTCGGAGGTCCTTGGTTAGATCTCCATTCCTCCTGCCTTAGGAATCTGATATGCTCATTATTTCTTCAATGTATTTACCTGATTTCTCGAAGCCCTCTTCACCTTGCCCCTCGATGACAAATGTGAGTTTTTCCACACCACAGGAAGAGGGGAAAAAAGTCAGTGAAGAGATGTCTCAGATAAAGTCACTTCTCCAAGTGTCTGCCCCAAGGAGTCCCAGCAGACCCTTCGAGCCCCCAACCTCATGTTACAGAAAAGAAGGCTTTGCAGCCAAACTGCCCTAGACATGAAGCCTGGCTCTGCCATTTACAGGGCATGACCCTGGACTTGTTGTTTCACCTGCTGGGCATCAGTTTCCTCCGCTCCATCTGGGAATCACACCAGCCTCAGAAGGTTCTGGAGAGGAACCAATGAAACAATGGATGCTAGTGCCTTCTCACCCCTCTTCCTTGAAGTGTGGGAGGATAACTCTGGGAAGAAAGAGGTTGGGTATAAACCATCAGAACAACAGCAAAAGGCCTATAGGGGAGAGATGGAGTTCATGGACTTGAACTCCAAGCCCTACAAGAGGCACATCTGGATGCATGACTCAGAGCTGGAGTCCTGCCCACTTTCTGGGTGGGGGACCAGGCACGGCCCTCCCTGCCTTCAAATCGGCAGGACTCACATCCACCAAATCTCACGACCTCTTGTGGATTCATATTCCTGGGCCCTCAAAAGGTCTAGCTGCTCCCCTCCCCCCTCTGCGCCGGGCTGACCCGGTCCAGTAAAGCTGTGAGGCTCACGTTCGGCTCCGCAGACCTGGGTGCGCAGCCTGAAGGGTGGAGAAGCCCGGGGGACCCTTTCCTTATTCTGCGGCCTCATTTTGGATAATTGTGTGAGATGTTACTGTTGAGAGTGTCGAAGCTGGTTTTGTAGCGGTGGTGAACAATCACAAAACGTTTTCAGAGAATCAGGACTATCACTTCCTGCAGCTTCTCCCTGCTTCTCGGAGCCCTTGAAGATGTCTTTGTTGCAGGGCACAACAGACCTAGGCTATGTTCCAGTCACGGAACCCCGAGGGACGGCGCAGAGGCAAGGGCACCGAGCAGCTCCGCCCAAGTGGGCTTCCTTCCCTGGAGCCCACCACAGTCCCCCTCCAGCCACAGGGCCCCAGGCCATGGGTACATTTGATCTCCCTGATCAGCATCCCCACCTTGACAGTGCACTCTGAAAAACAACTCCTTTCCGAAGGAACTTTCTGAAGAGGGAACCCTTTTTAAAGGGTCAGGGCCTCTAGGCTGTTGGTGGAACGAGCAGGTCGGGGAGCCGAGTAGGGAGAGAAGGGCGGCCCCTCTTGTCGGCAGGAAGGGCGGGCCGCTCCCTGGGAGATGCACATGTCCCCTGGGAGCTGAGATGGAGACGGTTCCTGTCTCCAGGTGACTCGGGGGCAGTCCAGCGGGGGCTGGGGCTGGGGCTGGGGGAGACCGCAGGACTGGGCATCTCGGTATGAGTGAGCATTCACGTACATGTACGAGTCAACGTCTTAGATGGCCCCTCCCCCTGCAGCAGTCCCCCGGGCCTTCCCCATTAGCCAGGGTCAGTGGCCCCCAATGGAGAGGATGACCAGCTGCTTTTAAAAGTCTCAGGCAGGCCACAGTGGTCTCCTATCCTCCCAGCCCAGGGGGCCCTGTTGACTAGGTCAGGGGACACAGCCACCGTGCTGCCTGGGAGGCAGGAACCATGAAGAACTCAGTGTGACTTCCAGCCTCTTGAATCAGGCAAGAGCTGCAGATACAGAGCAAGATGAGCTGGGGGTGACAGGAACCCATTCAAGCTCAGGCTTCAAGAGGCCCAGGGCTGGGTCCTCCCCCTGTCCAGCTGTGGGGTGGACAGCCCAGAGCCAATCTGAGGGACGACCGAAGACACGCAGCCATGTACCCCCTGCCCATGTCCACACAGGAGGGAGGCTGTCCTGTAGAGACAGGCCCCTGCTGGCCCGCCCACGAGTTGAACACAGACCCACAGAGGGCCCCGCCAATCAGAGACCAACCCAGGGCGCAGTGCCACCCCGCTGAGTCCTAAAGAGTGAGCGTTGATTTAAACCACTAGGCTTAAGGGCAGTCGATGATACATACAAAATATTTCTTAAAATGTGTCCCTGTATTCTCACGTCCCCTCCCTTGTAAGGCCCCTCCTGTCCTCTGTCTCCTCCGAATCCTGTTTTCACTGGTCAACATCCAGCTCGGACCTCCCTCTTCGGGCAGCCCTGGCCAGGGGTCAGCAGGGAGCCAACAGCGGGCACCCTGTCGCTCTGGACGCCCAGGCCCCAGGCAGCGAGCTGCTTGCGCAGCCCCGGTGAGCCCAGGCCGGCTGGCCCCACAATGCGGCGCACGCCACGCTGTGTGAAACGTGCTTTGCCTTTGACTCACCTGGTTTCAAGGTCAAACTCCAACCCATCAAGAGAGACAAAAGCGCTGACCAGTGAGCAGCCTGCCTCTGTCCTTTTCATCGAGATTGCAAGTGCGTGACCCTCCCCTGCACAAAAAGCTGTTGCTATGGGAACCACGCCGGCTGCCAACTTGACAACAAGTGACATTCAAACCAAGAGGGACATGGACCTGACCCCCCCAACACACACACACACACACACACACACACACACACACACACACACGCACGCACACCCTTAAGTGCCGGGCAGTGGGCACGAAAGACTGCTCTTTCCTTTACCTAAATCACTCTTCATGTCCATTAAATGACAGTGACAAAGACATGACTTTCGTTACAATTTCCTACCAGGGGCAGATACATAACATCAGGAAGGACAGGGTGTCGTTGTCTTAGCGCCCAACCCCCCGCTCTGCACCCCACCACAGTGCCAAACCCCCATGATTAACGCCGGGTGGGCACGGGGACAGCTCCCTAAAATGAACGGACAAAGGAAAGGGTAAATAGTCGTTTCTCCAAAGACGGGTCTAGAGATTTACCCCGTCACCTAGTTCCACCTCACGGGGCGTTGCCACAGCGACCCCCGCGGCCTGGGGCTTCACCCAGTGCTCTGCGTTCATGGTCCCGTGAGCCAAGGACCATATCTGCATGGGGGGAAAGAAATCAGGAGAAGAATATTGGTCACACCCAAAAATGGTAGGAAACACCTCTTTCCATGCCCTTCTGGAAGCCTTTATTGGACACGGCACACCCACGCCTCTCCGCCCGGGTCTGCCGTCAGGGCTGCTTTTGCTCTTTGAGACCACGTGGCTGGCAGAAAAGGGCCCAGGGCCCGGCGCTGCCTCCAGGGACCCACTAACTTGCGTTTATTTTATTTTAAAATTTAAAAAAAAAACATGAATATAAGAATAATGGATCAAGCCTGGGCTGTGCTCATCTTCACACTGACATGGTTATAAAACGGAACTTGCCATATTTTCTCGTGGGAGAGGAGACCCGGGAAGACCACGTGCCTGGGTGCACCTGGGCAGAGAAAGTCTGCCGAGCCCGGGCTCAGCAGACCTGGTCCTCGGCTGGGACCTGGAAAACCAAGGTGCTGGTCCGTCTCTGGACTGCTGGGTGACTTGGAACAATTGACTTGTCCTCTTTGAACTCCTGGGATCCCTGGCACACCAGTGTCCTGGCAGCGTGATCTTCCACGAGGGACGTGATCTCTCTGGGCATTCTGGGAAATGTGGATGATGACGGCCCCACCGTACAGGGTCCGTGAAAGGCTGGGTGAGGGGGGCCCACAGCACCCAGCCCGGGACCGGCACCTCTAAATTCCCAGTGCCCACGAAGCATGTCGGGCCCCCGCTCTGTGCAGGGCACAGGGCCAAAGCTCTCACCCATTTGGAAAGCCTGCCTTGCAAAGGGATCAGGGGTGGGAAGTCTTTCCACATTAGGAAAGGCCCAGGAAGTCCCACAATGGCGCCACAGGTTCCAGAGGTCACCGTGGGGAAAGGGAACCCCGTGTACCCCCTCGGCCCACCCCCATGGGGCGGCTGCCTGGATGCTTGAGGGTCTCTCTGCCCACCGCCTTGTAATCTCTACATAACCTTTGCAAGGCGCCTGCATATTTCACCCTCCCAAGCGAGCGCTCCCATTTTTTTTTGTCATTCCAATTTCATTTCCTGGGCTGTGTGGACTGCGGGCTCAGCAGTCACTCCCGTCTGAAGTGACTCCTGGGACCTCCTCACTGTTCTATATGCAAATGGCCTTGCACCTGGGCAGCCGAGCGGGCTCGCAGACAGTTTAGTTATGCAAATCTGATTGATCGCGACCATATTGCGGGAGAGTGCGCGCAGGCCTGGGACACTGGCAGCTATATTTCACTGGCTAAATTCCTGAAGAAGGGGGGAAAAATTAAATGCCAGGCATTTTGATGCATATTTCCTTTCAACCCCTGTAGAGCAATAGTGTTTATTCCTGAATGTGTTCAGCGCTCGGGTTAGACGTTGCTCATGCAATTTTTGCGTGCAGGGTGGGTTATTGCTGAATTAACAGAAGCCTTGTTTTCGGTGTAAAAAGCCCGTCGCTGTGATGTCACAAGCACAATAGGTCTGTCACTTGATTTGAAGTAATTACCCAGGCAAAGGCAGGGAAGGCAGTGTTAAAAAATAATTAGGTCCTTCGGCCTCAAAATGTGCACCCGAGTGGGGGGAGTAGCGTAAGTTACTCCGACTTTATTCTCTGCTACAACAAAAGGTAAAATAAACCGCAGGAATGCTGATTACATATTGTCATCTTTTGTCATAAACGTTTGTCTATTTACCAAACTCAGGGTTTGCAGAGGAAAGACGGGGCAGCTGCCGTAGCAGCAGCAGCAGCGTGGAGGCAATAAAAAATTTTCTAACTCAAATCTACTTAAAATAATAAATTCCTCATCAGATGCCTTGCGCTCATGCGTGCTGACGTCTGCAGCTCTGGACGCTTGAGAAGCCTGCCTCGCCTTGCTTTCCTGCATCCTCCTCGTTGATTTATAATCACCGATAAATGAGGTACACCTACGTGGCTACTGCCAACGCCGAAGGGGAGAAAAAGGTATTTTGGTCGATGCCTTCCCCTACCACCACCCACCACCCATAGACCAAAATGTAAAATAAAACCCATAGATCAAAACTCTGTGGGAGACGGGGAGCAGGGGAGAGGGAAGTGGAGAGAAAGACTGAGTTCCACTCAGTGTCTCCATCGTCACAAGTGGGGCAGAGCCAGGTCTGAACACCGCAAAGCCGAGAGGAGAGGCAGCTCGTGCGCATGCGCGTGCGAGACCGCATCCAGGGCTTGGACTCATTGTGCAGAGCGACATTAAAGTCAAAGTTAGCAAGTGCACGCAGTCATTCGCTCGCCTGTTGATGTCAAGGGCATTACCCTTGACCGGAGGCCTCGGAGACAGTGGCGGGAGTGTGGGTGTCCTCCCTGAGCTCTGCCGACGTCCTCGTGTGCACACATCCTGTGCACCTGGGCAGTCGCACAAGAGCCTGTGTTTGATTGCAAAGGAAAGGAACAGGAAGTTGGAAGAAGCACCTTTGGCCAGGTTCTGGCATCGGTGTGAAAACACGGGTCCTTTGTTCCACCCCAGTCCCTGCTTTCTCCCTGCCTGGTGTGCGCATGCACACACTCACATGCACACACTCACAAGTATACACATGTCTTGAATACATGTGTGTGCACAGTGCATGCTTCCCACGTGTGTATGGTACACCTATGCATGTGCACGTGGGCATACACATGTGCACATGTATGTCTGCTGACACACACAACCCTTTTTTTAAAAACGGCCATCTGATGGCAAAGCCCAGCCAGAGGGTCAAGAAGGAATAGCCTGAGAAAGGTCAAGTTTAATCTCTCCCCACGATGGCCCCATGCCCCCCTCCCACCGCTCACTAACAAAAGGGCTCGGCACTGTGACTGACAGAATTCTTAATTGTATCCACTCATTCATGACAATTTGATTAAAATATTACGCCAAAGTCTCACCCCCTGTTTGCTTCGATCCTCCAAATCTAATTTTGAATTTTCAGAAAGGAGATTACCTCCACAAGCATGACTGGGATGCTATTAACTTCTACTTAATCTTTATTACTGATGTGAATTTAACATATGTACGGCTTCGCTCCGCTCCCGTCGTGTGCCTCTCAGAGGTAACGTCCAGGCGGCATACAAGCAGTGGGCATTCATTCTCCCTCCGCTGTTCCGTCGGAGTCCGGCCCTTGCCCGTCGATGCAGGAGGGAAGGAGACGCCAGCTCCCGGTCCGTGGCTGGTTCTGACCAGGACACGGACCCCACCCTCCACCCAGCCCGAGGCCCACCTTCCAGCAGCAGAAACCAGGCCCTGTCCAGAACTTGAGGTTTTGCAAATTCAGAGGTGTGCGGCTGGCTGCCCTCCCTTCTGCATGGAGGACAATTAGCAGACCCCAAGCAGCATTAGCGGGGCTTCTGAGGAAGAGGCCGGGGGTACAGAGCTCTCCACACGGTGCGTCGTCACCCAGCTCCGTGCTTTGGAGCCACCGTGGAGCAGAGCACACCTGCCTCTCCAGCCTCAGAGGAAAAGCAAATCAACAAAGAAACAGAATAAGAACTAAAAAACATTGACGTCACAGCTTCATGTTTTAAAGGGGTTCTCTTTGTTTCCATTCGCTCCTGTTTATCTTTTCCCTGAATTGTTTTTCCTCATCCTACAGAGGTAGCAGTGGGCATGTAATTGAGGTCAGTATAAGCATAGAAAAGTCTGGAATCCCAGTCTGCGAAGTATTAATAGCAATTGCTCCACCCTGGGACTGGAAGGTAGGAGACAGAGGTCACACAGAAGTGAGAAAAGCTCCCTCTGTGATGTTTCTTACATCTGTTAGGGGCTGACTTGTGTCCCCTACAAATTCATGTGTTGGAGTCCCCACCCCCCGTAGTGCCTCGGAAGGTGACCTTATTTGGAAATAGGGTAGTCGCAGATGTAAGGAGTTAAGTCAAGTCAGTCATACTGAAGCAGGGTGGCCTCTAATGCTACATGACCGATGTCCTCGTAAGAAGGAGAAATTTGGGCACAGACTTGCACACGGGAACCCCCGGGACAGTGGAGTTAAGCTGCCACAAGCCTAGGAACCATCAGCAGCTGGAAGAGGGTCTTTAAACAGACCCTTTCCAGGGGCTTCAGAGGGGGCACAGCCTTGCTCACATCTTGACCTTAGAGTCGCAGCCTCCAGAGCAGGGAGACAATGAACGTCTGCTGTTCAAGCTACTCAGTTAGTGGTACTTTGTTACGACAGCCCTGGAAAACTAATACACTATCCATTGTCACATTGTCTGAATTGGGTATTAGAGTATTGCTCTTGGAACCTTTAAAAATAAACGTATCTTCTTTTATTCTCATTCATACACCTGTCTTTGTGTGTATTGTGCCCAAATCCGAGGCCTCCGCTGGGTGGGGGGTGGGGGAGGAGCCGGGGCACAGCATTTGTTCCTGGGGCCTGAATTGGTGCCTCTGATCTGCCTCTGACCAGCAGGGTGAAGTGGGGCCAGTGATTCACCTCCCCCTGAACTGTGTTTCCTCCTGAAAACAAGAATCGAAGCCTGGCCCTGCCTTCCCCAGGTGGCCGAGGTGGGTGGAGGTCAGCAAGGGCCACACAGAGCCCCCTACCCATTTATAGTATTAACATTTCATTCACTGCTTCCATGAAACTTCATTAAGCACTTGCCAGACACCAGACCTTGCAGGCACAAGGTCTCAGAAAAGCCCCAGATCCCCCTTTGTCCATAAAGAGCTCACAGTTAAGAATCAGTGTGCAATCAGCAGTCAAGAGAGAGTAAGAGCCTCCACAGGCATCAGCACAGAGCTGGGGGGAGGGGGGCTCCACGGGGAGAAGGGGACCCTCTCACCAGGAGGGTCACGTGGCTTCGTGGAGGAGAGGGTACTTGAGGAGAGGTGTTGTCAGTGGGGAGTAGGGCCATATCCAGTCAAAGGTGGCACAGTGGAGAGGTAAGGGGAGGCGAGCCGGAATAGCACCTGCAAACGGAGATGCTTAAGGTTGGGTGGTTGGGACACAGGGTCCATGAGGCAGAGACCTGGCCTGGCTCTGTCACTGTCAGATCCTCAGTCCTGGAACAGCGCTTGGCACACAGTCAGGCTTCAGTAAACATTCGCGGGGTGAATGGATGAATGGATGAATGAATGAATGAATGAGTGACATTGTGGAGTCAGGATTTCAAGGGATGATGCTGGAGTGACAAGCAGGGCCAAACCCCCGTGAGTCTTGGGGGCTTTGGAAAGGAAGCTGCACTGTCCTGAGCCATTGGGAGGGTTTGGTACCCACTCCGGTCACGGAAAATAACAGGTCAGCACCTAAATCAAGTAATTTGGAGAGAATTTGATCAAGAGGCTCCTTAGAGAATTATGGGCACAGAAGCCAAGAGGGAGAGTGGCCAGACTCTGGACTTAGACGTGGCAGCAAGTCCCAGAAGGGGTGACACAGTGGAGGGTGCGGCCCAAAACACGAGGCAGAGACAATGGCCAGAGGCCACCTGTGAGCCACGACCTTCAAATGGCACAGCTAGCCTGCTGCACCCAGAAGGGAGCCGGAGAAACCAAACCCTCACTGCCTTCCTATCCCCTCCGGAGCTCCCACTGACCAGACCCAACCAGGCCCAGAGGACAAGGGGAGCCCTTGGTCAAGTTCACAGTAAAGTTCATGCAGGCTGGGTCCTGGGGCTCTGACCTGGGGAGACGGGCAGACAGGGTCTGGAGCAGCAAAGGGGAGACAGAGATTGAAACTTGGGAGTGACGTTTGTCCATTTAGACAAATCACTTTGACATAGAAGTAAAAAAAGAGACTATTCTGTTACAGGATACCTGGCAAGGGGGAGACATAGATACTTATGATGTACTTACAATGCAATCACAAAGAAGGTGAGGAGGAGGCAAAATGGGCCAATCAGCACCTGTCTAATGTGGGCTCTGACTTTCTGGCACATACAGAAACCCATTCAGTATTTTTTGATTAAAAGAATGTGTGTCCGTTCCTATGAACAGAGTAAAATTTAATCAGTAGCATTCCCCCACCACATCACGGGTCCTATAAGTTAATAGCAAACTTCTCCCCAGTCCTCAAATACATTGTGGCAGATTTGTCCTTCAATATCACTCTTCTGCCCTCTTCAGAGGTGGGCTCATGGCTCTCATTCTAAGGACCACATTTCCCAGCTTCCCTTGCAGCTAGGTGCGACCACGTGACTAAATCCAGGACCAGTAGGAATGAAAGTGATACAGCAACCTCTAGGTCCTGCCTTTAGGAAGAAGGTGGTGCACCTCCTGGCCTTTCCCAGTGGCTGGCACATGCCAATGGAGGGCAGAGCAACAGAACAGAAGATGCCTGACTCCCAGAACCTCACAGCTGCCCTGCCAGCCCTACACTGACTCTGCGCAGCCCCAAAGAGAGAAAGACATCTCCACACTGGATCTCTCCTTGAAGAGAAGGGACATCTCCACAGTGGGTCGCTCACAGAAAACGAGCTTATATCCTAAGGAAGACCTGTGCTCTCATTGTCTCACCTCCATGGCTTTGCTCCGTTCCTGGCGCCTGGCGAAGCCATTATCCATTCTTCATGGCCTGGTTCAGGGGCCACGCATCTTCCTATGTTTTTTTTTATCTATAGCTTTAATAAGGTCTAATTTATGTACCATAAAATTCACCCATTTTCAGACTACCTTTCAAAATGTTTAGCATATTTGCAGAGCTGTGCAAACATCGTCACAGTCGAATGACAGATCATTTGAAGGACAAGGTCCGCAGGACGTGGCAGTGATGCCTGGTGCCAAGGTCGCCCCTTGGAAAATGCCCCTTGGAAAGGGGTTTGCCAATTGGTATCAAAGTTTAACTCCATGACTGAGAAAATGAAAGTTTTCCAAACTGAGAAGCTCTACTAAAATAAGGAGCTATAGGTACTCGGTTGTTCCTTTCAGAATTCACTATCGCTGAGAATTGAAAAGACTCTAAATCCTGCCAAATTTAGAAATATTTGCCTAAACATGTCACTGCCTCCTCACAGAATATTAGACTATCTCTAACAATAATAGTTACCCTGTTACCAAGGTCTACCATAAAGATTTCTAGAACATTAGGCTGGGGCGAAATTTATGGTGCTATGTCACAAGGAAAGCAGGTACGACATTCCACATACCAGACTGGAGGGCTGCATTCAAACCCGAAAATAACCCGTAAGGATACAGAATTTTGAGTATGGATTTTTGTCCTCCATTTTTATTCATGGATTCAGTAGGCTGTCCCTTCAACCCCATCATGTGCCACACACCGCAGACAACCGTGGTGCCCGCTGAGTGCCTGTCCCCATGGGCGAGGCCCCAGTCCCACCCTCCCTGGCCCCACGCCTTCCCTTCCTGGGTAATCTGGGGTTTCAGTGAGTGCAGCCATGTTTTGCTGAGAGAGCTGTGAACCATCACTGGCCAGAACACCAAAGGAAGAAAATAAAAGAGGTTTCTGATCAGGTCCAGAAGCCGGGCACGTGCACCCACTTTTGGCCACACACACATGCAGTGCCCGCTAAAGGATGCTGTTCGTGTGTGAGCACCAAGGCTCCACTTTCAACACAAGGTAGGTCAGGCGGTTGGTGGCCATTCATTGGTCAGTTCGTCGGTTCCTTCTCTTGCCAATGGAATGACGGGTCCGCATAGATTGCAAGCCTCTGGGCTCCACCTGCTTTGTGTCAGGCCTGGGCACGAGCAGCGGAGGCCTGGCCACCTCGTGTGCATAGAAGAGAGACCAGACCCCCCATAAATGTCTCTCAGTGCCAGTCCTGAGATGGGCCCGCCTGGGTGACGGCCATTGTGACACCACCAGACGCGAGGTTCAGACCCCACAGCAGGGGCAAAGACCGGGGAAAGCCCGGCCGGGCCCTGTGGGTGGGCTGCCAAGGGAGGATGGCTTCCAACCCGCCCCGCGGCATTCTCCGCGACGCACAGCCCCCAGAAGCTGCTTTCTGCGCGGTCTTGGAGAAGGAAGATGACAACTTGGAAAAGAATCCCCCTGTGTTTTGGAGGAGGGAGCGTGCCACGATGAAAATGAGATGCTGGCTGTGCCCGCGTTTCCCGTGATTCGTTCGATGTGTCGCAAAGTATATATTGAGACCCAGCGTGTTCTCGAGCCTCTGAATGGGTTTGAGGAGGAGACGGTCCCTTTTGAGTGGCTCCCGGCATTGGCTCTCTCTTCCCCGCCCTTGATCCTTCCTCAACGTTCCCCGAGCAGCTGTTAGGTTCACTACGTGTGGCATCGGGGTCTGGGGTGTGAACAGAGGGCTGAGTGGGCCTTCTAGAGAAAAGGAAGTCTCGGGTGTGCCGAGAGGATGTGACGACCACAGAGGAGATGGAAGGAGACCAGACAGTGAAAGCAGGAGCCACTCCTGGGGTCCCTCTGGCTCCTCCCACAGTATTTTAGTCCCAGTCACCAATTATTTCATACTCATGCCAAGCAGCTTTGCAGACGCCCATGCAGGTCAGAGCTGCTAGTCAGCAGCGCCTGCTGGGCCTGAACAAGGTGCCCGGTGGGATTTATGCCGGCATCACACAGACTTCAAGGAAACCCATTCTCAGTCTTTGAGAGGAGTGAGTGTGTGCAGAAGTTTGGGTTTGAGACTGTGGGGCAAGCCCAGCCCCCACTCAGAACAAACCTTGTGGAGTGAGAGGCTGACGCTCCCTGGTTTGGAGACTCATTCAGTTCTGCGTGCTGGTTGCCCTCCCACCCCTCAGCTCACCCCTCACTTCCCTTTAAAATGTATAGGATGTCCTCTCACGTTCTCTGTCCCTGATATTCAGCATCCCGTGTCCTTGAGGCTGGGCAGGGCTGGGTGAGCCCATGGAGGAAGGCAACCCCCTGCTTCAGGACCACATCTGGGAGTTTCATCTTTGGGGCTTTGTCTGGACTCCAAGGAGTGAACCATGCACAGGAAAAACTTAAGGGAAGAATCCAAGAGCTGGAGAAACACCAGAAGGAAGACTAGAATTTTCCATTATTGCTCCACTGAACCAAACAACATAAGAGTCCTAATAGGTCCAATTAGGGCTCGGCGTGAAGGCGAACTCTGTCACGTTCAGAGCCATTTGCAAAGAAACGGCCTACGGTCGGTGGGGTGGAATTCCCCAAAGAAGGAAAGAAATCTGCGCACAGAAGCCGGCTCAATCCCTATCATGAGGCTCATGCACCCTGTAGTCATGCCTGGGCACCCATGTGCTGCACTGTGGCAGGTGCTCGAGCTGCCATGGAGGTCCCTGCTTCAGTGAACCTTCTGTGCCAGTGGCTGGGGCAGGCAACCTGTCAATCAGTGGGGAAATGCTGCAAAAGTAACCACATGCAAAGGTGCTTTCCTTCCTTCCTTCCTTCCCTCCTTCCTTTCTCCTTCCCTTCCTTCCTTCATTTTATTTTGATCTGCCAGTCTGGAAGCAGGGGCAGGCACTGCACACTGTGAATCAGTTCTCACAGGTACAACTTGGCCTCCCTTGGCCCATTGCTCAGTCTTCCCCGTTCCTGCCCTCCTCTCCTCCAAATCACACGTGGGGACATGAAGGGGGTCTGGGGATGGCCCTGGGCAGGTGCATCCCCTGGGGCCGTTCCACCTGGTTCCATCCCTGGACATTCTGCTGCCCTCACTGGGCACATCTGAGGCTCAGAGACCTGTGGTCTCTCTTGGCTGTGTCAGAAACTGGTGTCCCCGTTCTGCTGCCTCAGCATCCCAGGGCTCTTTCTGGACTACTGGAACCTTCCATGGGGCCCCATTGTGCCCCCTTCCCCCTGCCCTGTATGTATTGGTGCCCCTCAGAGCCCAGCTCACCCCCTCTCTGCTCGCTCTATTCAGCACACACGTCCCAGGGGCTCACTGTTTGCCTGGCCCTCGGTCATCTAACAGATGTCGCCTCCAAGCAGAAACCTGAATAGAGACCCCGTCCCACCCTCCGCGCCAGGCGGCCAAGGCCTCTGGTGCTCACGGGTCTAGCAGGCAGCCCACACCCACATCCCTGCAGCAGAGTGCAGCCCTTCCTGCTGGGCCTGCTCACCGGTGCCCCGTCCCCTGCTGGGATTTCTCCAGGTGGGTGGGGGAGACCCTGCATGCCTCTTTCCAGAACTGGGCTCCCCCTGTTGCAGAGTAGGCAGCCACCAGGGGCACTGACTAAACAGGAGCACACCCAAAGGAGGGAAAATGGTGTGGGAAGAATTTTATACTTGATATTTGTTGCAAAATCATCGAAGTCAACCTCAGAGGACAAGTCCGGACTTGCTGACCTGTCTCATCCACATCTTACGGGCTTATTTATTTTTTGTTTTTAGTTACATATGGGAGGCTGGAGGGTGCCGTCGATGTCTCTGCCATGCTTGCAGCTTCTCACGTTTTTTGTTGCTCCTGCAACCATCACATCATCATAAGGAGGAGGCAGAGAAGCATCTGAACGATTCAGGGGTGGGGAGGGAGCTACGAGGTGAGCAGAGGGGACAGAAGGGCAGTGGGCGGCTTGCGGGTGGGAGAGGAGGTCTGGGCCCCTCCGCAGCTCACCTGTCGAAGCCGTGTAGCCCAGTGGTTAGCCATGGGGACCCTGGGTTCAAACCCCGGCTCAGGCGCCAGCGAGATGGGTAACTTCGACATGTCACTTGGCTGCCCCATGCTACAAAGTTGCTGGGCGGCGTAAATGCATCAACTGGAGGGGACAGTGTCAGGCCACTAGGCAAGTGGCTGATTGGACGTGGGGTGAGGAAGGAAGGGTCCCTAAATAAGTTCCTGCCTGGAGTGTCTTAGTAGACTTTGGAGCCACCAAGACCTGTTGGGGGCACATGTTCCTGCCCTTGGAGAGCTATTCGGACCACCCTTACCGTGGGGGAGGGGAGGGCTTCCCCTCTGTGTCTGCCACACACTCACTCCCTGAGGCCCACCCACGGGACCTCCCCCTTGCCCAGTGGCTTCCAGCGGGACTCAGACAACAGGAGGCATCAGCGGGCTGTAGTCGACCTGGAGGACCAGCTCTCTCCCCTGGTTCCCGGCATCGCCCCTCCTTGTCCCTTCAGGCTTGCAAGGGGTAAGGGCATCTCCATCCCGTGCTGCCCTTCACTTCTGTAAACAGTCCCTTGTGATGGCGGCGTCTTGTCCTGCAACACCACTCCCACCCCGGCACATCCCTGCCCTCTCCTTCGGCAACCTGCTATCCAACAGCATCTGGCCAGGGGCTCTGCATCAGGAGGTGAGAGAGCTCAGAGGGGGTGGGAAAGTGCAGCAGAAAGAGTGGCTGTGTCCCCAAGCCCAGGGACCCCGGCCACAGCTCTGCAGGAGGGGGACCCAGAGGCTGAGGGAAAAGACAGAACAGCCTCTCCCGGGGCTGCCAGGGCCTGGGGGCCACCATGGCCGTGAGTTGCAAGGAAGCCCTGAAAGAGCTTGGGCTGGGAGAGGGGCCCCTGAGGCTCACAGGAGATCTGAGGCAGAAGGGCCTTGGTGGGGGAGGGGGCAGGGGGAGGTGACAGGGACAGGAGTTAGGGAAATCTGGCACTTAACTTAGAATGAGAAGCGGGAAGTGACCTCTAGGATTCACACATAGGGCAGAGGCCCCTGAGGATGGAGACTCTGTCAGAAAGAGACAAATACCCTCCTTGGAGCAAGACGGGCATTGGGCAAGTCCCTGGGCAGCGCTTCTAAGGCCTAAGGGAGCTGTCTTGAGGGTCCCTGGGAAGGGCGTCCTGGAGTCAGGAAGGGTGACCATGACCCTTGGCACAAGGTCCAGCCCTGGGTGGGTCTTCAGTCACCTCCTGCCCCCTCAGGACAACAGGGGAGCTTCCTGCCCTGGGCACTTCCCTCCTTCCACTCCTCATTCAGCCCCTCTTCTCCTGGGCACACCCCTCCCCTCTGCCCCACCCCCTGTCCCCTGTCCCGGTTTTCACTCTCAACCTCCTCCTTCCTGCTCAGCCGTGAGAACAGTGTCCCCAGCCGTTGGCCTTGACCTCTCTCTCTAGGAGTCTCATCTTCCACCCACCCGCACAGTGTGCCCAGGGACCCGCTCCCACCAAGTTGCCCCCAGACCCCGAACAACAGGCCGGACCTACCAACTCCATCCCGTTTGGAAACACCACTTCTAAACCTGCGCAGGCGCGGCTGCGCTCACAGAACGACTCATCTGCCGCCCCGTCCCTGGAAGGATCTACCCACTACAGTTAATGGGTTTTGATACTTCTTATTGTAGTACATAAAGGTTATTATTAAAATGAAAGATTGTTACAGTTAAGGATCCTTGCTACATCTTTTTTTTTTAAGCTAACCAAAGCAATTGGTACCAGGACTCCTCATAAGTTCTTCTGATTGTCTATTGACATTGTCTCGTGAGAGGTGGTTGTAAAGATTTTCCTGACCTCGTTTATTCCCTGGGCTGGGAAGGTGCACAAGACCACAAGCCTTAGCTGCAGGCCGGGACGGCGGGGCCCTTCCCCCACCGAGTGATTAGACAGCGCCCTTATAAGCATATTTATGGAACAGGAGCAATGAGTCGCGCCCAGCAGCTTGGAATCTAACACGCGCTGTATCTACCTTATTTGCAGGATTAGAAGCCATTAATTCCTAGAATTGTTCTCTGGAGCATAAGTGGCAACAGCTGTAGCTATCTGATCGCTGTCTTTCCACTTGGGCTCCCCTGCACCAGGGACGCATGAACACACACAGGCAAATGGGTGCCGCCTGCTCCGTGCGGGCTGGAGCCGAGACAGAGCCTGTCACCGCAGACAGACAGCCGGACAGTGGCCCGCCCGTCACCTGGAGGCTCAGGGAAAACGGGCTGCTCCTGCTTCCCGTCCTCCCAGCCTGTCCTTCTGCAGGGACAGGTGGGAAGAGACAGCGCATCCCCTGAGTTCTGCTCTCGCGGAGGCGCTTACCGCTCCGGCCTCGCCAAGGGCCGAGCATCCCAGCGCCGGCCCCTCACCTCTCCTGGGCTCAGTTTCCTCACGGGAAACTAGGGACTGCGTGGATCAGCTCACGAGGTCTTTCAGGCCCTTAGGGCACAAAGTAAACTCACAAACAGACAAAACCGCCTCGGTCGGAGGAACCAAGCTTTGCCGAAACCCAGAGCGCCAACTTGTCAGAGAAAAATTACGAACTTCTACTAACACAGCTCCTAAACGGCTGCTGGGTTTCGGTGACCCTGTCTAGGTTTTGATTAGGGGAATTAAAAGACTAGAACAAACATGGTTTATAATCCCAACATCCAGATAACCCTTATGAGGTACAGATACAGGGTTGGAGGGACGGACAAACAGACAGACAGATGGACAGGAAGTAAGGTGCCACGTATCTTAAAATTTTCAAATAGTGCAGAAAGGAATTGAGTTAAATGCAAAAATCTCTCAGTCCTTCCCCACCCTAGCTCGACTTCACCTCCCTCTAAAGCTGCACTTCGCCAACAGTTGCCTGTGCATCTCACCAGGAAAACAACATTTTTACACTGATACCAGCATCTATACTAACATATGCTTACTCAAAAGGGAAACATAATATATTTGGCTTTCTGCAAAATTTTTCAAACATACAGAAAATAATATAGCAGACATCCATGTATGTACCATCCAGATTTAGGATATGTTTGCCTTGCAATTTTATTTGCTGCAGATCCAAAAGAGAAAGGAAGGAGGAAGGGAGGGGCGCGGGGGAGGAAGCGATAAAGGGAGGAAGAGCGACTACGAAAGGTGCAGGTAAAAGCCCCAAGTCCATCCCGTCCCCTCTACAGAAGCAGCCACTGTCCTGGCGTTTGGTGTGTGTGACTCTCGTGTGCGTTTCTATAATTTTACTACATAGTTTTATATCCGTGAAAATACGCTGTGGTTTTATGTCTATGTATTTGATATCGCATGAATAGAACGATACTGAATATATCTTCCTAGAATTTGCTTTTCTTAATCAACATATTTATAATCATTCATCCATGTTGATTCCGATAAATCGAGGAAATTCATTTCAATTTCTTCCTAGTTTCCCGTGGAATGACTAAACACGGTCAGTTAGTTCGTCCACTCTTCCATGGAGAACCGCAGATAATTCGTGTTTCCCACTCTGCCTTTGTTTTTTATTTCTTCTGCAATCCCAAACAAAATAACTGTTAGAAGGCTCTCCTGAATCATGTACATCTCCTTAGTTTTTGATCATCTGGAGAGGAATGTGCTGAGTGGATATTCCATAATTTATCCAGCCAGCACCCCACTGCTGGCTGTTTAGGTTGTTTTAAGGATTTTATTCTTATGGACAAGGGCCCAAGGAGTAACTGTGTCCATTTCTTGGTGTACTCCTGAAATTACACCTTTAGGGAAAATTTCAAGCAAACAACCCTGGCTGGTGTAGCTCAGTGGATTGAGCGCGGGCCTAGGAAGCAAAAGGTCGCCAGTTCGATTCCCAGTCAGGGCACATGCCTGCGTTGCAGGCCAGTCCCCAGGAGGGAACACAAAAGAGGCAACCACATTGGTGTTCCTCTCCCTCTCTTTCTCCTCCGCTTCCCCTCTCTCTAAAAGTAAATAAATAAAATATTTAAAAATTTTTTCCAGCAAACAAAGACTTGGGTCAATAAACACATATATTCAAACTTCTGATAGCTCTAAAAAAATTACTCTAAAAAGTCGGCAGCACGTTGAATCCCTAACAATGATGGGGAGTGAGGGATTGTCATTCCACAGCCTCGCCAACGTCATTCTGTCCACCTGGTGGATGCCAGTGGCTTCCCAGGTGACTTCCACATCCTGTCTGGTTGCTTATCTTCACTCCCCATCGACCAGCCGGAGCTGAGCCACGATAGTATGCAGCCTCCTCAGACTCCGCGGCCCATTATATTGCAGACCTGCTATTTCACAATCGCTTTAAATTGAGCGAGAATCCAGGCTGGGAGTGAGAGTTTGTCAGCCCACCCAAAATATATCCCTCAGAAAGGTGAGCCCCCAAACGACCCCCAACAGTCTCCACGGCACCCAGGATACGGATGCGTGGAGGACGGACCGGTGATAAAAGGTGAACGAATGAGAAACGTGGCTCTTCTGGGCTAACAAGACCAGCCACCCCGCCTGAGAAGACCACTCCCTTGGATTGTCAGCCTGTCCGAGGGAGCGTCTGACACCTCCCCCAGGTCGGCCCCTCAACATCCCTGCCCCACGGCACTCGCAGGCTTGTGTGAGATGGTCTCCAAACAACCTCCCGTCTCCAAAGTCCAGCAGCCAGAAAACAGTGAGCTACCCGCAGGTTCCCTGCAGTCTGGGACCGCGAGGCCACTCCGTGCCCTTCGGGAGCCAGTGGCTGACAGTTGGCCCGGGGGGCACAGCCATATGGGGGCCACTATCTGGCCCAGCACAAAAGAGAACTTGGCCCGCCGCCTCTTCCAGTTCCGTACTGATGTTGTAAAACGTTATTTCGTCGACTAAAAGTATGTGTAGAGAAAGGTTCCTATTCTCTCCCCTTTCTGTTTTCTCATAGAAAGCTCATCCTCGCAGCTCGTCCCCAGCTGGACTCCGGAGGGGTCACCTTCCTAAGGCAGACACCATTGGACAGGGCTGGGTGGGGCAGCCCCACGGATGCCAGGATTCTCGCCTCTGCGGAGAACACACCTCAGCAAAGCTGCACCTGCCAGCCCCGCCACGCAGGAGGCATCGAACCCCGCCTCCATCTGTGCCTGGGACACTCAGCCCCATTCAGGTTTCCAGGGGATAGGTCACTGGAAGAGCTTTAAAAATATGAGATCATTTCCTCCATTGGTATTAGCGAGACCTGTTTTGGTTGCAAGGGACAGAACTGCCGTTCAGATTAGTTTAAGGGAAAAAAAAAATCAGCTGATTCACAAGAGGGAAGTGACCAGGCTTGATTGGGCTTAAAGCTCAAAACACGTCCCGAGTCCTCCAGGCTGGCTCTTGCTTTCTTCTCTGTTTCTCCAACCTGCCCACCCCCTGCCCCACCCCCTCATTTTCCTTCCCATGCTGGTCTTATTCTTTCTTCCTGGAAAGAGAGCTCTTTAGATTCCTTTGGATTCTGCAGAAAAGGGCTGCCAAGGGCTCCAATTTTCCAGGCAGATCCCTAAACCAGCCACTGTGTCTGTGTGGCCCAGACACCTTGGTTAACCCTTCAAGGATCAGGTTCCATTCTTGTAGAGAGAGGAGGGTGGGAGCCCAGGATTATCAGACCCAGAAAGTCTATAATTCCCCAAAAAGTCACTGCCCTCAGAGAGCTCCCTCTCTGCCAGTGGCTGCAGAGGCACAGCCACACATGATGTCATGCCCTGTCGTGCTAAGTGCTGCGAAGAAATGATTCACAGTGAGGAGAGCAGGGCTGACGGAGGCTGCTATCTTATTCAGATCAACCTTGAACATGTCTCCGAGAAGGTGACTTTGCAGCAGAGATGTGGATGGGCCAAGGAATCCAGCAAGAGCATTCCAGGCAGAGGGCACAGTCAGTGCAAAGGTCCTGGGGCCTGAGGGTTCAGAGGTCCTGAGTCTTGTGTGTTTGAGGAACGAGAGGGCAAAGGGAAGGTGATGGGGTGGGGACCTTGTGGCCCATGGTGAGAACCTTGGATTGAATTCCAGGTGCAATGCAACGCCTTCAAGGGTTCCACCGGAATGCAAGCCCCATGAGGACGCTGCCTCGCCTGCTCCATGTCCCCAGTCCAGCGGAGTCTGGCCCATTAAAAAATGGAGTGACTTCATTCCTTAATGCGGCCCCTACCCTGCAATACATACGAGATCCATGCTGACATTACAATTTGAACATTCAAATGACGTTTTGACTGAGCAGACAAAACCCTCCTTCCCTTGTGGCCAATTCGACGAACATCCAAGATGCCAGTGTCTCCACAGGTCACGAGTCACAGAGAAAGGGCCTCCTTCGCTGATTTTACCGGGTCAGATTCTTTGTGCGAAGGCTAGCGGGAGTGCAGGGGGGTCAAGAAGGTGTCCCCTTGCTGCCCCCTAAGGAAACAGGCAAAACCAAGCTCTAAAGGGCCGCGGGTGGGCCCCTGTGCGGCAGTCCTCAAAAACTCGCAGAAAACATTGGCACCGTTATTACCACGTGGAGCCCCCAGTTTCTTAAAGACGGTCACCCCCACCAGAGGGCCTCCGCCAGGAAAGGGAGGGGCGGAATTATCTAAGGTGTCCGACTACTAGATTCCATAAATGTCATCCCACTAGATGCCACTGAGGTCTTAGTAGAAACAGGACCGGGAAGGGTCTTTGCTCAAGAAGCCTCCCATTGCCACGGGCATTGCAAATGTAGCGCTTAACCGGATACTTTAAAACAGAAGTGGGTGAGGTGGGAGGCAACACAACAGTGTTTTTCCAACCAATCAAAATCAAATTATACCTGAGCAACATAATTGGAGTTTAATGAGTAGTTTTATGTTTTGCTAATCAAATCACCATATTGATGGGGTTTATCAGCAGAAATACAATGTTAATTACTAAGCAATGATAAAAAATTAATGCAACTCTGAATGCAGCATTCCACATTGCGTACAGAAAGGACCCTGGGAATGGTTGGGAAGCGGTCATTTTTCCTTCTAACGAGTCAGTAACTGCCGGGCAGAGGCACCCCAGTGGGGCCGTGTTTATTTGCCGTTTTCAGTTCAATGCAGTTCAAGGGCTGGACGTCACCAGTGGGCACTAACGTGAAGCATCTGAAAGTGAGGGGACTCCATCCCTGGGCTTTCATGGGGGTTCGGGGGGAGAGAGCCGCATGTTTTTAAAACCTCACCAAATCCCTTCTCTTTGGTATTCGGGGTGTTAGGGAGCCACCAGCTGACAGCAAGAGCGAGCCCAAAGCCAAAAAGAAAAAAATCAGTGAAAGGAACTCAGATGTTGAAGGTCGACTAGATTCACACTCTGTCATCCAAAACAGATCTAAAAGAAATTATCTCTTTTTCGGAAGATCTGACCCACGAGGAATGACTGCATCGGTTTGGTCAGTAAGGCATGGCTAAACTGGGACCCTGGCGTAGCTCAGAGCTTTCTGAAGAAACTGGTTAAGTTGGGTGATTCATGGGACCAACCAAGAGAATAACCAGGCGCCCCCTGCCCTCCTCCTCCTGGGGCAGCCAAAACAGCCTCCCCGACATGGGAATGTCCCCCAAGAGAAGGGCAGTGGGGCCTTGCCCCTGAGCATCTGTCCTGGCCCCCGCCAAGCCACAGCGTATTATTTTCTCTTCTGAGGTTTGACTGAGGGGACCTCATCACACATGGTAAGAAGAAAAGTTGGTTAAATGAACAAATAAAATAAAGTTCATTGAAACTTCTGAGGTGTTTTTCTCTAAACAGTTCACCACATCTTTTTCTCATTTTCTGCAAAATACGGGATGGCGTCACGGACCACACGCAATGACGGCAGAGCTGAGCTCTCGCGCCCTCCCTTGGCATTGCTAATTGCCTGGCACGCCCCACCCTCCCCTTCTGAGCATGAATCCCAGGGCCAGAAGGGGCCTCGCTGATCACTGGCCCACCTTCAGTCCCGGGGGCGAGGAACACTTCCACGAGTAACTGCGTGTTCGCACAGGGCATTGCATCACTAAGCTGGCTCACGTCTGCTGGCCCCTGTCAACCTCACAGCAAACCCATAACATGGCTATCGTCACCGCCGTCTTAGTGTTGAGGAAACTGAGGCTTAGCAAGGTAGGTGACTCAGCTGGCCAGCCACCGCGTGGCACATCTGGTGAGCGGCAGACACAGAATCTCAACCACGGCCGCAAGATCCGGGGCAGAGGAAGTGCTCCCTCGCATGCGGTTCTAGGACTCAGGGCAGCATCGGATGGCCCACAAGGTGAAGCCCACTGAGCCCCACCATGGACACCCTGGACCCCACGCTGACCAGCAGTCCGGGCCCTCGGTTCCACTACCCATCCTGACAACACTGGGACATCAGCCTCCGCTGATCTGCTGCAAAGCTTTACCTTTGGCTGTTGGTTGCTTTATTTGTTTGTTTTACCACACTGCCTCCTCCGGGGGCAGGTTGCACAGTGTGAGTGGGTTTTGGCTGGGCTGTCCACAGGTCTGGGGGCTGGCCAGCTATTGGACCTGGATAATGACCTCACCTCTCTGGGTTCTCCCTTCCTCACCCCTTCCAGCCTTATCCCATTACCTCCCACTGACCAAATCTACCTGGAATCCAGAGGACAAATAATCCTGGGAAATGTCACTCCCTGCAATACAGAGCAGGGCAGGGAACAGCAGGGAATGCTTCCAAGAACAAACTGACATGGGTGTGTATTGATTTATTTTTTATCTTCAGCATCTGGATGTACCCAGCACATGGCAGGTGTCCTGAATGTACTAAAGGAACACATTTATATACTAAATATTTCTGTAAATGGTAGAAATGATGAAATATGCGTATTTTGTGTCTTGTAAATTTTTTGAGGTTGGAATCACGCATAATCTGTCTATAGCTGACCCCAGGGAGCCCCGCCTTCTGGTAGTCACCCTTGGGAAGTCCCCAGCACTTGAGTGGGGATAGAACCTGTCAATAAATTCCTTCCAACCAATAGAATACGGCAAAGTGGTGGGAAGTCACTCCGTACTTACCTTCCATTGGTTAAGATTCTCCCAGGCTCACACTGCCGATGATCCTGGCTGGCTTGAGAGGGCAAGCAGTTATGTTGAAGAAGTCCACATTTCAAGGACTGGAGGAAGCTTCTAGAAGCTAAGCACAGACTTTTGGAGCTGAGGAAGCCTCCAGCTGACAGACAAAGAGAAGCCGGGGTCCCCAGTCCTACCGATGCGAGGGGAGGAACTGTGCCTGAGTCTCCACATGAGGACGCAGTGCGGCCCACACCTTGACTGCAGCCGGGAAACCCTGTGCAGAGGACCCCGGCCAGCTAGCCGGCCTGGACTCCAGCCCCAGGGAGAGCACGCGATGATAACTGCGGGTCGGCTGCAGTTGGCCCTGGGCAAGGATGTGTCACCTCGCAGTAGTGCAGCACTAACACAAATCATCAGGCCAAGGGGCGGAGGGCAGTGAACTCACTGAATGAGGGTCCTGCCACAGAACCATCGGGTCCCGCTGCTTTCCCCCCCAGGGCAGATCCCGAAGCCGCAATCCCCAGGTTTCCTCATTAGAGGCATGGCCACGTGGCTGAGACCCAGCCAAAGCAAGGGAGTAAAGGTTGCCGGTGCCGGACGCAAGGCCCACAGCCCCCATGTGAATCTCCACCTGCTCTTTCTCCAACCCCTGGCTGGGTGGGAGGATGCCGAGCCCCTGGCAGGGCTGTCCAACCTCCGGACGTCTCTGGGCCACACTTTAAATACACTGCAACACGTAGTCACAAAAAATCCCATCATGTTTTAAGTTTATGTACAGGTTTGTGTTGGGCCGCATTCACAGCCATCCTGAGCTGCATGCAGCCCGCAGGCTGGCCACCCCTGCCCCACAGGAAGCAGAGCTGAGACCGAGAGAGCCTGAATCTGACTCACAGCAGGAAAGGCCACCTAACACATACTCCTCAGGGCTTCACCCGAGCCAGAGATAGACTCCCGCGGTGCTGAGCCGCAGAGAGTTTGGAGTTTGTCTGTTACAGCTGCTACATCCTTAACTAATGCAAACAGGAAGGTAAATCACCTAACTTGAGTGCTCACTACGTACTAGGCACTCTGCTTGGCACTTTCTGTCTATTATCCCATGCAGTCATGTGGTCAGCCTTACAATGTAGGTTTTATTCTTCCATCGAAGCTCTGGGAGGTTCAATAACCTGCCCCTCATGTGACTAATAAGTAACAGAGGCAGAATTAGAAGCAGGACAGCCCGACCCCAAAGCTAAAGGAATCTCTAAAGACGAACATCACGGGCACCAAGGGTGAGATGGAGAAAAGGTGCCTTAGGACATCAAAGTAAAAACAAATCACGTTGGATCAAAAAGAACCACAAATGCTCCAGGAGGAGGGAGCCTTTGAGCCGGTCTTTGAAAAATGAGCAGAATTGAACCGATTAAAGCGATTGGTGCATTTCCAGCGGAGGAAAGAGCCTGAGCACCTGGACAGAATTTGAAAAGGGGGGGCCCAGATGGAGGAGAAACAGGGGGCCCAGGGTGTCGGGAGTGTTGGGTGCAACAGGAGACACAGAGGTGTGGGTCTAATGATGGGGTTTGAGTTTAAATCATGGAGGACCTTGGATGCCAAAACACAAATGAACGAAGGCATTTATACTTACAATAGTGAAGGCTTTTCAGTGGAGGAGTTAGATAATCATAGCCATACATCAGAGCCTAATTTAACATAATCCGACGCAAGCGCAAAACTCTCTTCCACACAGAAGCATTCATGTCATTATACGGGAGTCCCATTGCCCCGTGATTTGGGAGCAGAGCCACACCCGTGAGCACACATGGGCATGTGCTCCCATGTGTGCGACAGGGATACAAACACAGACACAGCCAGCGCCGGAGGGTGCTTTGTCCTCGGCCCGGCGGCCAAATGCCGCTGTCTCTTTTACATTCCACACGAGGGGCAAGAGTCTCCTTTGCATTTCGAGCCCCTGTCATCTCTTCAGACACGTGGAAGGGGTCCTTTTCATGAACAGGAGACCTGTTAGGCCACCCGTGACCACAACAGCGTCCACAATTTCAGGCCTGAGAAGCGACGAGGCCGGGAACCGAGGAAAGCCGGGGAGAGGCCTGTCAGAGGGCTGCGGCTGGCTGAGTCCTGCTGAGTCCACAGACCTAGGCGAGCCCTGCTGTGGCTCTCTGGGGTGGGGAGGTGACCCCGACGGCCCCCCACCTGAGGAAGTCAGGAGGAGCAGCTGAGCCTACCGGCAGGCAGTTGCAGTAGGAATGGCCCTGCTCAGGGTCCCGCAGGGGCAATAGCAGAAGTTTACGGGCCCCCACTCCAGTAGGTGGACATCTTCAAGACTGCCACAAATTCCTGTGACCCAGCCTCTCTCAGTCCTCCACCCTGCCTGCTCCTCTGCTCAAGTCCAACCCGTGAGCAGGGAGACAGGATCGGAGTTGGCCCCATGAAGGCGATGGCGCAGCAAAGGACAACAAGCTTTGGACCCAGAGGTCAGCTCCTGAGACACATGAAAGGAACTCAGTGAATAATGCCTGTGAGGAGCCATCGGTCCTTTGCTTAGTGAAACTGCGTGTTCAGGCAGCATTGCTGAGATATCTGGGACATCGGCAAGCCTTTAGGGGAGCCACGAGTTTTTGAGCAGTGTGATCTGTCTTCATAATTTGGACACAGATCGAGAATCAAGTCCAGAATTGGCAACCAATACATCAGCATTTCCTCCCCACTTTGTATCCGCTGCAAATGTGATAAGAAATCTTTGAGGCCCTCGTCTGGGTTGCCGAGGAAAACAAGCCACAGGCTGAGCTTGAGACTGAGTCCTGGGAGCATAACCTGGAAACGGCCCTGTGTGGTGACGTGGGCCCTGTGTGGTGGCGTGGGCCTGTGTGGTGACGTGGATCTGATCCCCAGTTCTCTGTGGGTACAGTTGTTGAGATAACAAAAACCCCTAACACCTCCTCAATTTTGTCCCCAAACCCTCCTCTTGTCCGCCAGGGCATCCCAAGTTTTCGGTTAAGTTCCTTGAGGACTCCTACGTGGGACCAGACTGTGACTTTCCTCGAAGAACCAGGCCACTGGGCCCTGAGAGAGGGAGACAGCTTTTTGCTAAACAGGGGCCCATGCAGCGTCGAAGAGTTCGAATCCCGACTGCACCATTTATTACATGGAATGACCTTGGGGATGTTCCTACAGCTTTCTGAGCGCCCAAGTAGGAAAGGGGGAACAAGCCCACCTGAGGGCTTGTGGAGGAGGTGAAAGGAGACAGAGTGGGACTCCCACATCACCCCAGGGCTGGCCCCTGTCAGGCAGAAGCTCCTTTGTTCTCGCACCAGAGTCTCAGAGCCGAGAACTTGGAGGGGCCGGGGAGGAGGCAATGCTTCTGCCCTTCTCAGCCAGGTGTACAGGTTTGTGTGCTCCAGTGAATCCTGGAAAGTGAGCAAAAAGGCACTAGTCCTAGGGACTTCTCAACACATCACTCACCCAGTCACCTGTTCTTGTTGGCAAAACACTCCCCCTTTTCCCCTTTAGGATGGCATTTGCAAAAGGACATCAGAATATTACCTTTTAGTACATCCAAGACCTGGCGGATGCTGGCGGGCCAGAGAGGCCCTCCTCCCCTGGGAGGCTCCCTTCTGCCTTAACAAAGAGGAGTCGGGCCTCATTTGAATATTCCAGCCGGTTAATCTCGGGCACTAGCTGCAGGGTGGGCCAGCCCTTGGGGTGTTTTGAATACATTTTAAGGATCATTGCAAATTTGATTGCCATCAATAAAATTGCAAACGATATAATTATATTTGTTTGCTTATGTCTAAATAGGTGCCCATGTGAAATGTGAGTATGCTAATAGAAGCAAACACACATGCATATACATATCCGCGCTTTTGGATCTATAGAGATTCAGACCTACACGGCACACAGATGCACTTATATAACTTGCAAAAATAATCTACTTCTTCTGCGCTATACCGGAAAAAAAAAATCAAATTTAAGCACGAAGGAACTGAAAAAAACTACATGTATCATTCACCTGATTTCAATTGTGCCTCCCTTTGAACCTCAGCCAAATCATTTTGTACATTAAAAATTGGTCAGGGATGATAAGATTCCATTTTCATGGTTGGTAATGCAGAACCAGGGAAAGAATACAATTACAGACCCCTGAGTAAACTCTGCGAATGTCAACTTGATGTAAATGATCAAGTGTCGACAAAGGGGCCGGAGGAGGGAGGGCTCCGAGCAGGAGAGAGCTGAACGCCAGCAGAGAGCAGAGACAAACGGACAGAAAGAGACAGACAGCCAGAAACAGCCAGAAACAGCTGGGTTAGAGTCGCAGCCTGACCGGCACCCCCGGGGAGCTGAGTCACGGAGCCGCGAGAGCCCAGGTGCCCTTTAAAGTGCTCGCCTTGGGCCAGTCTGAGTGGACCGAGATTTGGCAGCTAAATCTATGTACAGTCGCCGCCCCCTCATCCGTGGGCGTGCGTTCAGAGACCCCCAGTGGATGCTTGAAACTGAGGGCAGCATCAGACCCTATAGACGCTACATTTCTTTCCTGAACACACACATTTTCTCACTTACGGAAGCACTTGACGCCTCTCTGTGGCTACCTCAATCGCCAGTGTTACTATCCGTACGTTTTGGAGCTGTTATTAAGAACAGAAGGGTGACGTGAACACAAGCGCAGTGACATGTGACAGATCTGATCACCTAGATGGCTTCTGGTGACTAACAGGCAGGGAACATGCACAGCTTGGCGGTGCTGGACGATGGGATGACTCGTCGGGACGGGGCGGGGTGGGGCAGAGCAGCGCGCGACTGAAAACTTGGGGGTTGCTTATTTCTGGAATTGTCCATTTAATATTTTCAGATGAAGGTTGACCACCGGTAACTGAAACCTTGGAAAGTGGAGCCACAGATCAGGAACGGGGGGACTTGTGCTCGCTCCCCAAACACTGACTAAGCACCCCCTGGGGACAGTACCCGCCAAACCGTGGATGGGGTAGGACTGGCCGCAAGAAGCTCAGCGGTCCTGTAGGACCGCCCTTAGGGACAGACATGGGAGGAGCCCAAACAGACGCTCCACTGGCACCCGAGGCTTTCCTGCAAGTGGACACACACTAGGGTTCTTCCCAAGAGAGGGAAACACAATCAGCTCTTAGACCCCTCCTGCTGCCCCCCGGATCAAAGGAACGACAGGTGACGCACAAAGGAATGGACAGGACAGCCCCTGTCAGCTCTGAGGCGGCCCCAGCGGGACATCCTGCTTCGGGGCAAACAGGGAGCCTGGAGAGGAAGGGTCCCAGGATTGCATTACACGAGAGACTGCGGGAAGAACTGGGACTGTTTCTCTTGAGATCCGTGTCTCAGGGCCGTGGCATCTAGCGTCAAAAACCTGAAGGGCAGCTGAGTTGGGGCTGGGTCCATTCAGCTCTGAGCAGGTGTTGGACATCACGCCCGGGACTAGCCGATGAAATGACCGGCATGGGTTTCTGTGCACCATCACCGAGGGGTGTTTAGCATTAAACTGAGCTGCTTTGTGTGGGCGTGAGCTCCCCGTCTCTGTAGGTGTGACGGAGGCTGGCCAACCACTTGTTTGGCACATGGCAGGGAGCACGTCTGCTTTGGAACAGGAGGAGGTCGGCTGGGCTCCTGAGAGCTGCTGAAGAGGGACGACCTTCCATGAGAGTCCAGTGCGTGTCGGGGGCGGACAAGGAGGAGGGACTGAAATCAAAACCGTCCCTTCTCCTGCATTGGCTCTGCTCACCATGTCTCACGTCCCGTGCCATCCTAACTGTCGACCCAGGGCCACCCAGCAAAACCTGTGTGGCCTCTTGTCTTAGGCTCCCCCACACCCCTCCTTGGCACGTGCCCTCACGCTCTGATCCAACAATACCGCTACCTAAGAGGTGGGCACTCACCTGGGCTCGGAAGGTGCAAAGGTGCGCAAGGCACTTGAAATCTCTGGGGTTCACGTGATCTATTGACGCTGGACACGAGGTGCTCATGCATGTGCCCAAGTGTGAGCTAAGATGTCAGGCATACTCCCATCCCCTCCACCTGCAAGCTCGCCAGCGCTCACAAGGGACTGCAGATGCCATGCAGAATCTGGAGCGCAGCAAAGACCAGCTTCACTAGACTGAAGACAAAGGCTGTACCTTTGGGCCTCCCTCCCACCCCGGCAGTCATGGGTGCTGGCTGTCACAGTGAGAGAGAGAGGAGGGTGGCAGGATGAAGCGGCTGGGACTGAAATGCCAACAGCCTGATGAGATGTCACCTTATGAAAGGCAGTGTCCTCACGTGTCCCATGGAAGCAAGTTAGGGATGTCCCCTTGCAGCTCCTGCGGTGTTGGACCATCAAGTCAAGGCTCTGAGCTTCTGGGCACCACATTGGTTTCTGTCTTCTTGCCATGCAAACGGGACTTGGGGAACTGGAGGGGCTTTTCCAGTTCCTATTCCATGACTCTGGCGGTGCCATTTCATTTTTCTGGCATCTTCGCAAGAGAGCCAACTCCTTGTCCTCTGACTGCAGAAATGCAGAGAAGTCCCCGTCAGACCGCTTCCCAGTGGCATGTCTGAGAACAACTCATCAAGTCAACTTGAACTACCAGTGGTTGTCCCGCCAACAGCAGATTCAAGCATTCTCCTTGGGCTCCCTCCTTCCCTTGGACGCTCAAGCGTGGTTGGAAGAAATGTCCACTCAGCCAGCGGCCTGACGTGTGAAGAGCTGGGAGAAGCGCAGGAGGCTGGACAAGGAGGGCCTTACATTACACAGCAGTGGGTCTACAGGATCTGGTTTGGAGAACAAAGTGTGTTGATGAAGTCACTTTTGAGGTCCCATCTTACTAAAGGGACCTCACATCACACCCACCACCATCATTATTTTTCGGTTTCTCGAAAGTCTCCGGAAACACTAGGGCGATGGACGTGCCAGGTGAGCGTGGCTGCTGAACAGAATTAGAATAGTATTCTGTCTCTCCCGCTGCTGCTTCGGGGCCATCACAGCACTGACCGGGGAGGCGGGGCAGACTGCAAAGCAGAGGCTGCCCAGCTCGCTGCCCATATCTGGCCGCCTCGTCCACAGAGGAGTCCCGAATTGTTCCACAGAAAGCACGCTCAGCGAGGCGGGCCCGAGGGGCCAAACCTGGAAACAGTGTGTGGAGTTGTGAGGACGGGGATGACCAGGGACGGGGACCTTGGAGACTGAGGACTGTGTCCTTGGAGGGACCAAAAAGAACAAGCATTTTCCGGGAGAGAGAATACACATCTCCCTACCATCCCATCATCATTCAGAAGCTGAGAGCAAGACTGATTTTTCCAATTTATTTTAGAATTATCAGCCGAACTGATTAAAGCAGCGATCAACTTCAGTTGTTCTCCGGGTGGCGTCCTCGTTTCGCATCTCCAACGCTTCTTCGCGTGCAGCCTGCATAAATTATTGAAACATTATTTTATTTATCCATCCCCCTGTGACAGAAATAGGTTTTCTGAAAGCAGATCTTTCCCTAATCAGTTTTGTTTTCCTTGGTTTTGCTTCCAAACATCTCGGTGAATTGGAGGCTGACGGATGTAGCAGGGAACTGCTTCCTCAGGGTGAGCCGAGCAAGAGCGGTCTGGGGGCCAGAGACCCCACCCACAGGTTCCTGGAGCCTGGGCCGGACGCAACTTCCAAAATGTGTCCCCATCGCATGCAAAACGGAGAGGGCGGAATGAGGTGATGTGCTGTGAATTGTAGCTTTAACCTGATCGGGGTTCGGGGCAGGTGGACCTCACTTCGCTTATCCCTCCCCTGGGCTGAAGACCCCCATCCAACCTCCAGGTGGTGGGCCATGCCCGGTGGGAGGCCGGGAAGGAACCAGGTTGCAATGTGACCAGAGGCAGCAGTGGGTTTCTATCTTCCACGAAACTGACGCAGAGTCCACCTCCACTGCCTATTGCAGCTACGCCGGGCAGCCATCTGAGAAAGCCCCTTGCACAGTGAGGCATATGGGAAGGGTAGGGTCTGCCGCATCTTGCCGGGAGTGTGCATTTGATTGAGGGTAGGTAGCTGGTGAGGAGCCATGTGTTTGCCAAGAGAGGAAACTCGAAGATGCAAAACCCAGGTGTGGCCAAGTTCATCCAAGGCCAGGTTTCCTTTAAAGTAGAGTCTGTGACCAGGATCCCAACCCCGGTCACACGATTCACTGGGACAGACCGATCTTCTGGAAAGATCCCTAATGGAGGGAGGCTGCAGGATGAGGAGGGAAGGAGCTAACAAGCGTGCCACCTCAGGTCAAGCCCGGGCCCTGACCTGCTCCACGGGTGGGTTGGGACCTCTGGAACATAAACACACCCATAGAGTTGTCCCCACCTTGAAACAGGAGTGTGGCTTTGTCACCCCTGGACCAGCCATTCACCAGCTACCCACTGCCCACTGCCCACGGTTGTTCTTCAGAAAAGGGGGGCAGCTGGGAGCTGTCAACAGCTGCAGACACGAGGAAAGGCCATCTGAGTGGGGCACCAACTCAGCCACTCCAGACCCTCCACGCAGGCATTTTACATGCGGCAGACTGTGATGGCGACAACCATTTACGGAGCACCTACAGAGTCACATTCTCCTTGCTGGCCCTTGCAGCGGTCCCAAACAGAAAGCAAAGTCCCCAGCAACGGAAACATCAGGGGAGGCTCGAAGAGATCAGGGTGGGGTTGGTTCACAGGTAAACAGCTGGTGAACGACAGGCCAAGTTAACAGCTCAGGGTGCATTTGAACCCCGGTCGCTCGAACAGCGGAGTCTGCTCTTTTCACTGTATTCCTGGCCCCACTGCATCAGGGCAGCCACCACGTCACATTATGTCTGCTTGCATATCCCTCTCCCCACTCACGGGGACCTCAATATGAATAAAGACTTCCTCTCCCTCCCCTTCCTCCTTTCTTTTACTCTTTCATGTTTATTTCCATTGCCACCAATTCCTGGGTATGCCCTGAACCCAGCGCTTGCTAGGCCCTTGTGGTCAATGACAGCAGCTGTCCCACCTTCCCTGTAAGAGGTGGTGTCTAGCCACTCTCTGCCATCAGACTGCCACTGCCATTGGCCATATGACCTGCTTTGGCCAGTGGAATGCAAGCAACGCAAGGGGTGTTCTGGGGCGGAAGGTAAATAGCGGGGTGAAACAGGAAGACCTGGCCAACCCGGGCAGTGGAAGGCCCTGGTAAGGCCAAGACCTGCAGGTCTCCAACCTGATGGAATGAAAGTGATACGGACATCGTGCCCATGCCCGCACCAAGGCCCTGTGCAGCAGCTGTCCGCTGTCGTCAAGGATGTGAAGCAAGGCCCACGTCCAGAGCACAAGAGCGGAGGCCAGACTTGACTGGGGCAGGGACCGCAGACCCCCATGGGCCTCCTTAAGGACTTGGGTCTTGCTTTTAAAGCAGCACCTTGTGATCTCACTTACATGGGGAATCTAGTGAACACAATAAACTGATGAATGAAACAGAAACAGAGGCCTGGGCATGTGGAACTGATAGATAGCTGTCGGCGGTGGCGGGGACACTGGGTGAAAGAAGGTGAGAGGGTCAGCCGAAGAACATACGTACATGCCTGACCCCTGGACACAGACGTCGGTGTCGAGACGGCCGGAAGGAAGCAGGGGTGGGGGTGGGTGGAGGCGGGCAAAGGGGAGAAAAATGGGGACATCTGTCATAGTGTCAACAATAAAAATAAAGTTAAAAAAGGAAGGAAAAGAAAATAAAATGAAATAAAGCAACGGGGACACATGGGATGTTTGCTTCTGGCTCTTCCGTGAGCAGTCGGGCGGCTTGGGCAGATCCAATGGCGTCTCCAAGCTTCTCTCTCATTTGTAACATAACAATGCAGGACGCAGGGACTTCCTCCCTTTTCAACGTCCCCTTTGTCCGGCTCCGTGTGGGGTCCGGACCTGGCAGGACACCCCGCAAGGAGACACAGGTTCCAGCCCGCAGACTCTCGCCTTCCACGGGATTCGCCTGAAGCGTGGGAGGTGGGCACACTCCCCAGCGCTCCCCTCACACAGTCTTCCCAGCCGCAGTCAATAAACAAATAAGAAACCAATTTGGTTAATCTTCTTCAAACAAAAGAATAACCCAGAAATCGCTTAATAAAAAGAAAATAGGCCTGTTTATAATCAGCCCGAGAAAACTGCACATAATGGGCTTTGCGCCCTCAAAACTAATTTCTTTAAAATTTTTAATTTGAAGCACAGAAAAATAACTATTTTTAAAAATGTGCAATTGCACGACTAATTCCATATTAATGCAACTCAACATCTGGGGCTTTTCACATCTGATAGAGTTAAAATATTACCAAATTAAAGCACGGAATTAATTTGTTTTGCCTTATTAATACTGGTGGGCCATTAAAGTTTATTTTTCCCCATTTTGTGATTTTTTTTGGTCATTAAATAGCTCTGCACTGTCCTTCCACGATTAGGGAATTCCAGTAATCACCTTCGGCACCTTGCCACTCACGCAATGCACCATTATTCATAAACACACACTCTGCTCCTTTTTAGCTGAACGAAGTCAACAGCCATAAAGTATCACCATCATGCTTCCATGCAACTCCGTTCCCAGAAGCTTCGGCTCTGAATCTCCCTCCACTTAGAACATCTGATGCCAACAAGAAGGTGGAGCCACCGCCAACACAAACAGGCATCCCTGTCCATTTCACACGCTCTGCCTTCCTTCCTCGTGTTCCCTGCGTGACATCAGCATCTTTTCTGAACCCTTCTCCCCACTGCCAATGGTTCTGATCATTGTCACCTGCACAACCATTGATCAATTGGTTTTATTATCAATAAACCAGCGTGTGTGCAGCAACTCTTCTGCATAAAGCTCAGTGTCACAGCCTCTGGCGAGGGGGGGCATGTCATAGGGATCCACATGTCATCCTGGCCTGCTGAAGTTCACCATCCAGGACAGGACATGGTCAGAACCCTCCAGATTCTGAGTTGAATCAGAGGGAAGTACACGGCCCCCAAAACTTTGCTCATCAACATATCACTCTTCACAACTGGGGGGGCACCGAAGCATGAAGGCTACACACTCGTCACCCCACTGAATCTCCTCATCACTCTGGTCCTCAGTCTCCCCAGCTGTAAACTTTGGATGACAATAGTCTCTACCTCATTTGGAAATGAGACTAAGCCCTGGGTGGTTGAGTGGCCAAATGAGAGTATGCGTTTAAAGTACTAATGTAGTAAACATACTGTAGGTATTTCTTGGGTGGATAAATAAATGTTTTCAAATAACCCCTTGCTGGGATGAGCTTGTAAAGGAAATTTCAGGCTTCCATATCAAGGAAGCGTACGTGATGCTGAAATGACTGGTCATTTTATCAAATTATTCCTTATCGTCAATTTCAGGGTGTACTTCCACGTGGCTGAAACAGCCGCTCACAGCCTGCATGCTGACCATCTCTCCTCTGATGAATTCTGCCCTGACATCACAGCACGAGAGAACACACCCAAGCACCCTTCGTAAACCGCAAACTGCGCTCCCAGGCTCTGCTGAGTGTGGTCCTATCATCTGAGCATGCGGGTGAGGCTTCTATTGCTTCTGGGACCTTGTCGCTTCTGATTCAAAAATATGATTTCTCATGAGCACAAAAATTCCCTCCTGATTTCCATAGCACATCATGGCCGAAGATACTATTTTCTTTGTCTGAAGTTTCCTTAAAATTTAGTTAGCTTGCTTTGGTTAAAAAAAAAAAAATCAAATGAGTTTTGTGGAAAATTCAGTGCTCAGATCTATGGGGAATTCGTCCCTGGCATTTCCATAACCCAGCTGTCTGGCTATTGAACAGAACCCTAGAATAAATAAATAAACTAACAAATGACAAAGCAAACACTTGAGTTCTGTGGTATTTACAGAAAGAAAAGACAATACAGACCATAGATAAACTCTCTCATGAATGAGTTTACTTAAATAGTTTTGACTAAAAGCCTTCTAGTATTTTAAGAATTAAAAAAGTGACTTTTACCAACTCAAAACCATAGTGGATAAGGAAAGATGCAAGATTTTTCCAGTACCATTATTTTAGAAAAGTCCGTTTTTTCACTGTAATTTAGGAAATAGTCCATGACTCAGAATTTTCCAGGTTTCTTTCTTTCCTTTTTTCCCTTTTCTGGACATTCTGCAATGGGCTGCCATGGGCTCAGAGTGAAAAGGGCATTTTACAAGAACAATTAGCAAGAAACAAAAGTGGGGTTCAATTTGCCACTTAATTCTGCATCACTGGAACGAAAAGAAAAGAAGGGTTGTGGAGGTCTGTGGCAGAGACTGCTAATAAATATTCAAAATCTATTTTCCCTTCCCTCCTCACTAACAAAATCCCTGTATTTTGGCAGGTAGCAATTTTCCAACTTACAAAAAAAAAAAAAACCACACATTTCCCATTTTCCCTTGCAATGGTGTGGCCCATGAAATATAGGTGGAAAATGTGGGATGGGGTTTTCTGGAACATTCTATAAAGGGAGCTTACTCAGCTGGGAGGTACGTCCTTAAAGCCTTGCCCCTGGTGACATAGACCTAAGAGCTGGAGATGCAGCAGCCATCTTGGCACTATGAGGAAAAGACCAAACAAAAATTGTAAACATCCTTAAGCTGCTGAGCTCATGCTAACAGCTGCCTCCTTTTACACTTTCTCACTAAGTGGCAAAAATAAAAATCGTATTTGTTGAAACCACCATGATCTGGCCTCTATTGTTTGGAATCCCTAATGGCATTAGGTCCTTAGTGTCCAGCTTTCCAGTTTTCCATGGGAGACTGTAGATTTCCAAATAAGGTTAACCCAGGAAATTAACAAAACAAAGATCTATAAGTATTTAACTGTGATTTCTTTTTTAAAAACTGTGTGCTTCTTCTACATCTCAGATTCACAGAATTTCAGCCACACACTTCTTTCTCACCCTTCTGTCTGACTGACTCTTCCCCATCTCGGAGTCTCGGCTTGCACATCATGTTCCCTGGGAGGACCTCACTTCCCCCAGCCTGTGGGGGTCAAGCTGATGACCGGATCCCCCGCCAGGCCCCAGCTCCAAGTCAAGACAGACTGAGTAGCCTTCCTACAGCATGTTCAGCATCACAAGTAAATGAGTGATTGAAACACGTGTTTCTTCTTCATTTACTCTGATTTTTATGGGTTTTCCCTCGTTTGTTGTTGTTGCCCCTTAAAAGTCCTCATACTTCTGACCCTATAACCTATTTTTTATGGTTTATGCCATTACAATTGTCCCTTTGCCCCCCTCAGCCCATCCCCCCACTTCTATAGTCGATCTCCACACGTTGTCCACGTCCACAGGTCCTTCTTATATGTTCTATAACCTATGACTTTCACCATTCCAGAGAGTGATAAGGACAAACATTTATAGGGGAGATAAACTCTGACAGAGCGCTGAAGAAGCTCTAGCTATAGCTTTTGGGGGAAAGGGAATTCAGTAACATCTAACTAAACTGTAAACTTGAAACTACTTTGACCCCCCAAGTTCCCCTTCTTCAACAATATCCTGCAGAAATATTAAGATATATGTTTCCAGGAGCATTTATCAAGATGTGCACCTTGGAAATATTTATAGTAGAAAACTCTAGGACCCACATAAATATCCTTTGATATAGAGCAACTAAGTGATTTGAGTCATATGTATGCTGTGAAATATTATGCAGTAGTTATAAAGAATGAGATGGGTATAATGTCTTGTGCAAAGACTCCCTGAGCATATTAATGAGAACACGTGGACTGTGCTGTGTATACTGGGTTACAATCTTTGTGAAGAACAACGGAAACACGAGCGGGCAGGTGAGTCGTTAGCAGTAACTGACTCTGAGCCAGGATGAGCTGGCAGGAAAAGAAGGAGGTGAAGAGGGGATTTTAATGTCTTTAAATATATTTTCCTTCCTGTTTGAATCTTACATATACTTGGATATTATCTGTTATTTTACCCCCCAAATAGTAAACTTTTAATTTAAAAAAAAGAGAATAAAAGATGAAGAAGTCAGGGTGCCATAAAGCAAATGGCCACAGATTCAAAGAGGGAAAAGGGGTGAAAGTGGCCAGGGTGCTTTTTTCTTTCTCTCTGTCTCTCTTACTCCTGAAGACGCCACTGTAAACCGTCCTGAGGTAAGAAGGACTGGCTTCCTCACTTTCCTTAAAACGTGAGGAAAAACTAAAAGAAACTCATGGACAAGAAATGACCACCTGTGACCCCCTAAGTGGCTGGCCATAGGACCAGGCCTTTATTCAGCGAAGATTTATTGAGCCCTTAACACACTCCTTAAAATGTCTGGGACACTATGTGATGGAAAAACTCATACACACATGTTGTCCAAAAATAAATGAAATAAAAACAAATAGGAAAACCTCTCAGCACAGCCCTCTGCATCTAAAAGCTCTTGGAACTGTCCAAACCCACCAGGACCAACTGTCTCTGCTCGTTTCTGTTTTTCTTCACCATTCTGTAATTTCACTGCGGTACATCTAAATCCAACTCGTTTACACTGCTTGAACTTCTCAACCCGCTCCCTGTGACTCCACATCCCTTGGAATCTAGCTCTTTCTTCAGGGGTGAGGGGAGAGATACTCCTCGCCTGCGGATTCCAGTTCTTTAACTCTCTCCATCTCTTTCTAATCTCTTGTTTACTCTCTTCAATGTTTAAAAAAAAAACTCTATCTTTTATTTCCTCTATTTTCTATAGGTAATTTCTTGTATTTAAGAAGCTTTTCTTTATTTTAAGGATGATATTTTGACCCTACTCTAGTTGAGAATTCTAAACATGGTTATTTTTAAATCCTTTCGGATTCCTCTGCAGCAGCATAAGTAAGAGGACCCTTAAGTACGGACAATTCAGAGCCCGGCTCTTTAGATCAACTCCAGCTCTGTGACTTCCTAGTTACGTAATCTTGGGTCAACCTGACTACACCTCTATTTCCATCTGATCAATAATGATGACAATTACAATGCATACTCTACGGAGTTTTTATGAGTTTAAGTGAGTTGATATATAAAAATCATTTGGCACAGTGCCGAGCATATATAATACTCGGCCTTCAATACACGGTAGTTATTATCATTATTTTTATTTCCTCAGGTTTGAATTCTTGCCTGTGATGGGTATATTGGCTGTCTCTTTTTACATTGAATTTGTTCATGTGCTTTTAAACTTCTGTTTAAGAGTTCGAATTGCACAGAACTTTCTCCATGAGGCTCTCTCTGTCCATTGGTTTTATAGATATTACAACCCAGACCTCCAATTGTCCAACCCTAAAACAGGTATTACATTAGGGGCCTAGGGGCCCGGGGTTCTTGAAACTCTAGACGCCATTGCTGTAACTCTGCATCACTCAGGTCTCTGGAAATGACATGAAGACCCAGTTCTTCCGATTCACAAGCACCAGCTTGCAGAGGGCAGGAAAAAGCTCCCTGAGGGCAGGATCAGGCCGTTCCCCTCACCCACCAAGGCACAGAAACCTACACACAGTCCAAGTCCAGTTGCTATTATTGACTAAACATGAAAAGACCATCTTGGTGATTAAAATGGGCTAAAATAGAAGAAGACTGTCACTAGTGGCTGGCCTAATGCTGCAATTTGCCAATAAATAGGTACTAAAGATAGCGTTTCGGTCTTACTCAGCTTGTAGTTGCTTAAACGAGAAGTACTGGAAACCTCCAAGACCAAGAGAGGACAGTGTGATGAAGCCCCATTCATCTTGCCCCGCCGGCCCGTGTAGGGGTGGGGCCGTTTTGTGTGGAGCTGATCGGCCCCCTTCCGTGAGGTGGCGCCCTGGTACCGCTCATCCCCCTGCCCTGTCCTGTTGGCTTTTTCAGTGAATTCACTGAAGCAACCATTGTTTCAGCGTCCACTGTGAAGTTTGCCCTGTGCAAGGCAGGGGGATTCAGGGACTGTAAACCAGTCTGTGACCTCAAGGGCCCTCAGGCCTGGCTAAAAAGATCAGTCTATAAACCTCAGAAAACAAAAAGCAAAGCCTAACCTGGAATGAGGAGAAACATAAGGCCAGTGGGGAGAAATTATAGGGAGGCGTATATGAAAGTGATTTCAAACAAGTAGGACTATCTCAAGCCAGAGTGGTTTACACAGGGAAGCAGTGAGGCCCCCAATCCTGCAGGCATGCAAGGGAAGGCTAGACATTCTTTCATAGGAGTATTATACAAAGGAATCCAACAGACACTGGACCAGCTGGTCCTTGTGGTTCCTGCTAATCCAGAGGCCTCCTGAGTCTGCACCTGGCATAAGGCATTACAGTATCAGATGTGATGGAACTGAATTGCACCCTCCCATAGGGGGTCATCCTCGCTGCCCAAGGATCAGGCTTGCAACTGAGACGTGATACCATGCGTGGCAGCCGGGACAGGACTCCTCAGCAGGTGCTGGGCTCGAACTCCTGTGACCCACTCTTCCTGTGTCTCAGCGGGGAGCAGAGGTGCTCCTGCCCAGGTCTTTCTCCCTGTGCTTTGGCTGCACGGCCCCATGCAGAGGGGCGCTCCGGTCAGAGCTAAGCTGTGTGCAAACCCCACCACTTGCAGGAGCTGTTTTACATCCGAATGACAAGACAGTACAAAGCTCTCCTGTAATTTTTCTTTTTCTTTTTTTTTTTTGCACCACTAGAAGATGTTATGTGCGCTATGGCAGAACCATCTGGAAAGGCAGGAAGGCACACGGCCTGCTGCCTGGATCCTGGTGTGGGAAATGGGATGCCACAGCCCTCGCCACGGCAACTGTCCCTCCCGAAGTCTGTACATCCCGTCGCTCCGACGTGACTGCAGACACCAACCCAACGCACTTCTGCGCGCTTCAGCCTCCTCCCCAGCCTCCTGTCAACTCCGTCAGCTCTGTCAGCGAGAGCCACGTTGCCCGGGCAGGTTTCAGCTCCGTTGTTTACTTGCTTTTGTTCCTGTTCTGCGGTATTTGATTGTTTTTAAGAAGGAAGAAGCTTGAAGAGCTTTGGTACTTAATCTGTGGGTAGGAGAAACTTGAGAGGCTAGGATAGGCCTCACCCCTTCCTCCCTTCCGACACATGATATCTGCCACCACCACCAGCCACCCATGCGTCACTGCCACCCAAAAGGAACAGAAACTTGTCAAGGGGACCGGGTGCCTCTGCTGGCCAGGCAGGCTAAGGGGTAGCCAACCAAAGGCGTGTGTGCCACCTGGGGACGTCCAGAGTCCCCTTTGATGCATGGAAAGTCACAATGCTTTGGAAAGGCTGCAAATGCTGGCATTGGTGAGGTTTTTCTTCTCTTAAGGGGGAAAAAAATACATATGCCTTTCCTGTGAATAGCAGAGAAAAGGAAACAAAATACCTGGAAAATATATATTTACCAAAAAAAAATAAAAAGCTGATCCTGGTGATTCTTTTTAATTGGGTTGGAAGGGGTTACTTCATTATGCAGCAAATTAGAAAATTCATAATTTATCATTGCACCCAGTCGAAATGCCACCCAACTGAGTCGCACCCCTGTGAAAACCATCACGTAGTAGCAAACTGTCAAGCCTGCTGCAGCCGACGGGCAAAATTAATATGCAAATGTATGCAAGAAATTAAAAAGCAGAATTACCCAGGCAAATGAGGTAGCTATACTTGAATTGTTAGAATTATGAATAATTACTGCGAATTTTCTGCTCCTAATATAACTTGTTTTTTGATAAACAAAGACTTAATTATCGAGATGCGCTGGAGAATTTCCGTGGCACTCATTAATCTTGCAAAAAAAACAAGTCCCTGGTGCCCAAGCCGTAATGAAGAGCGCGTGCCCTGAATCTCCAGAAAGATCACAGGCACCAGGGTGCCAGGGCTGGAGAAAAAAATGACAGTGCCAATGTCCCCTCCTGTACCCTGGAGTGTCATAACGTCTTCCACTAACTATCAAAGGGACTTATTTATGCCAGCAGCTGAGCTATAAGTCCAATTTACGATGCCTTGAGCAGTGGAGAAATGATCTGTTGATGTGTGGTGGAAATGCCATCTTGCCGTGGCGCGCCGGTCCCAACGATACCAACGTGATGAGGACCCCGCGCGCCGGCGCTAATGGATGCCGCGTGACAGACCGTCATTCGCAAGAGAGACCATCTTTTAGGACTGGTCTCGATGGTCCTCCATTAATCTTGGTTGTGCAGTTCGCTGGTGTCCATGGGAACAGGGGCATTATCATAATAAACACGGGCTTTAAATTTCACCATTGAGAAATGGCAACTCTGAGGAACAAGAACGGGCACCACCGACTCACCCAGGGGCAGCCGTCCCCGTCTGCAAGGACCAGGGCGCAAGTGGTGAGCCCCGAGAAGTGCCCCCTTCTCCAGGCTGGGCCCAGGGGGCAGAGGGGAACAGGAAGGGAGCCATGGGGGCTGTTTCCATAGCCTACAGGAGCCTCCGGTCCCAGGGGCAGCCGAGCTCATTTCCCAGGAGCTACAGAGGGGCCCCCATGCCCAGGCCCTCACAGCGCACAGCCCGCCACCACGCGCCTGTGATTACTTAAAGCCTGGCGTCTGAGTGGGAGCGACTGCGTTCCCGTCATCATCAGGCCGATTAGCGCCGTGATAAACCCTCACAGATCATAAGGCAAAATTACAAAACATCACTTCTGGGGCTCCGCGGCGACCGAAGGAGCTCCGGGCAGCCTGCGCTTTCAAAAGCCTCCTTTCTGAATTCCAGTCCCCGCGTACCCTGAAGTCTTGACAGAACCATTTCACTGTGTAGGCAAATTGTCACCTTTTACACCAGAGCATCTGTCATTTTTATACCCAAGGCCGCCTCTCCCTCCTTGCTACCTTCTCTCTCCCCCTCTCTCTCTCACTCTGGCTCTCGTGCTCGCTCTCATTCTCTGCCCCGGCTTCATGCAAGCCCCTGGGGAGCCCAGCACCCTGTCCAGGAACACGCTCGTATATCTCCTGCATTATACTCACACAGAAAGAAAGAGCCTTCTGCAAGTCAGACAGAAATGATGTATCTCCCACATCACTCATCCCCGGATTTTATGTTTATGCGGAACTCGGAGCAGCTTGCCTTGCATCTCTCACCTTCTCCGAGATTAATTCTCACCACGGGCCCGCGATGGGACAGTGAGGGCGAGAACACATCCGCGCCCAACATCCGAGCAATAAAACTGAGTCGGCAGCTCCGTCTTCAGCCGCCCACCGACTCCCGAGGGAAGTCCCTGGAACCGGCACGCTTCCCGGAGGGGCACGGAGGGGGTGGGCCTCGGTCCTCTCTGTGGGACAAGGAACCAACGCCTGAAATCGAGTGGCTCCTAATTGCCCAGTGCTGGAGGGCCAGGCCGGATCTGAGGGAACAGAGAGATTCACCCCAACTTCCTTTCACACTCGACCACCCACAGAGCTCTGTGGCCTCGAGCAAACCGTTTTCTGTCTCTGAGCACCCCCCCCCCCCCGGTGTCCTCCACCGCAACACAAGGACAGGTCATAGCCAGCATTCAACAGCATGAGTACGCCAACCTCAGCGTGGCGCCAAGCACGACGGGTAATTTGTGTTTTTATTATCAGGCTAGAACAACAAACAAGGCACAATCCCAACCCACCCTCAGGGAAGGTGGTGTCCAACTGGGGTGGTATGGGGGCCTGTACCCCCAGAGGTGGTATGTTAACTGGTTAGCAACGGGTTGGAAGCCCAGCTGGGCAACCATGACCTTAGTGGTCAGTAGGGATGGAGTCACTGGGAGGGGTTGACAGACATCTACTGTCTCTCAGTCCAGCCCTATCTTGTCCTCTCTGCTCCGTGACGGAAGGTCAGAGCCCTGCTAACCACCGGTCGGCTCAGCCTGCTGCTCGCTGCCCGGGTCCTGCAGGAAGGCGCCTGCATTTCCTGTCCGCTTCCCGGTCCTTGGAGTGTTACCCCCAGTCTGTCCCCTCCCTGCCCCTCCTCAGAAGCAGCTTCTTCCTTTGGCCGCAGGTGAACCCAGTTTGTGCTTTGTGATGCTTATAAAACTAGCTCCCCTGTGGCCTGAGCTAAGGACACCAAGGTTTAGCAGAGGAGGTCCCGCGTCCCAGGGCCCCCCAGTTCTGGGCAAACCGGGGCGGTGGGCCAACTGCTCACCTCAGAGGTGCCGGCAGCCCACAGCACCTGCTCCCCTGCCTTCTGGGTGCTAGTAATCCCAGCCCCCCACTCCGCTCCCCAGTCCCAGGGGGCTGCTTCCTGAGCCCACTGCACCTCAGTGCACTCTGTCCAAGGACCCGAAAAACACTCTCAGAGCTGGCTAATGGCTCTTTATTTGTAATTGTGCTGAAATACACCTAACATACAATTTACCAGCTTAGCCACGTTTAAGCGTGCAGTTCAGTGGCATTGGGTCCGTTCACACTGTTGTACAGCCGTCACCACCCTCCATCTCCAGAAACTCTTCATTTTGCAAAACC